>MEJB01000008.1:3388088-3402740 GCA_001752375.1 Rhazya stricta
TATTATTTTAATTTTATTAATGTAAGATGGAAATTTATTTCTTCCCCTCTTAAAAATTTAAGCCAAAGAAAAGATATTTAAGAAAAAGAATAGTATAAGGAGTTGAGATTGGTGAAGCCTTGGGCTAGATGTCTTTTTTCCTGGCTGATGATGAGTTAGAAATGAGACGTGTGGACTTCGCAGGTGCGGTGCTGCTCCTAGAACGCTATACGAGTCAAGACGGCTACTATCCGCGTCATTCTCGCACCATAAAGGACAACTTCAATTGAATACATTGACGTTTACTATGAATTTTTCGAACGTTGTCTGAAATCAAGAAAAGCCTGTAAAAATTTTTAAAGAAAGGGAAATTTCACTACTATTAATTTACCTTGAACAGAAATAATGAAATTCTTTTGTCAGCTTTCAAACGGCACCCTGTGAAGAAAAGAATTCACTTTTCTTGAAAGAATTTTCGAGGGTCAACTCACGCGCTCTGCCACCCTCCGTTCCTTCGCAGCTTGTGCCTTTGTGGTTCGCGAGCTGCCTTTCCTCTCGTAGATTTGGTCGTGCACAATAAAAACCCCCAGTARAAGTTTTTCTTTTCCTTTTCAGATTCATCTCGTTATCGGGCAAGTATTCAGGGGCTGAATTGGATAATTAATTTGCTTGGAAAACATTCTTGTCCGATTTATGAGGTGGGTAACGAAATAAATTTGTCTTTCATTCCAAATTTTGGCTTCTCCCAAGAAGGGTTTCTTGTTTTTTCCTCTTCCTATAATAGATATTCAGAAGGAGTTTGAAAGATATTTCGAGTTCTTACATGAAATTGAAAGTGGGTCGTCAATATTTTGGGTAAAAGGTCTGTGATTGGGACATTTGATTGTGGACAGTTGAGTTGTTTTGGTTGTATCTGCTGTAAAGGCTTGACCTTTAATTCGGGTGTTTCGACATGGTGAATGTTTTTTGAGCTTACTGCTGGAGATTTGAATGATAAGGTGCAGAGGGGGGTTCTGTTGTCAATATGAGTTTGCTGATCTTGACGATATGAAAAGCATTGYATGCATTTGGTATACTGATTCAAGAATAGATGGGTGTGAGAGGGGTGCTTTGTACAATTGCTTCAATTTGTCTGCTTTTCACTCTGATAGCAGCAGGCCTCCGAAGCAAGAAGGCCGGAGAAGAAGCTTCAGTTAAGAGTCTAATCAACTCACTTGAGAAAAACGAGGATACGGTGAGAGACTGTTGTTATTATTATTTTCTCTTAGCTTAAGTTATATATTTAGTTCTGGATGCTTTGTTAGATATGATATGAGGAAGGTTATTTCTTTTGATTGTTTTAACTGAATAAAGAACGTGTTCTACTTCTTACCAGTCTTTTTGGTATTGGAATGCCCAAAAAATCTCATTAGACGTGCTAATACCCAGAAATGTAGTAGCGGGAGGCGGGGCAGAATCTATAATGTATATCATGATATGTTCTGTTGCCAAACTGTATATAGCCTGTCCTCCTAGCATCTTCTCAAACTTGTTTCGACATTATCTTTTAGTTTATAGGGATTCTTGTTAGATGATATTCCTCTTTRATATTTTTGCCTTAGTGATGAACAGCAATACATGTCCCATTTAAGAGGTTTAGAAAATGAAAAAAAAAAAAAAAAATACTGAAATTGGAGCTGAAACATAAGCTAATCTTCTTATTCTTCCTCCTCCTGCTTCGGTTTAGTTCCTTTGTTTTCTCCCTTCYTCTTATCTCTTATAGTGCAAGGCTGGAATTTGATTTGCTACTGAACAAGGCTGTAGGTTTTTTCATATGAACTATTGCTGAATCTGATGAAATTGGAGGCACATTCTAACGTAGTGTATGTAGTTCATACTACCATGTATTTGGAAATATACTGTCTGGGATTATGTCTGAGGCCTTTGCATTTTTCTCTTACCTGATATTCCTATGTTATTGTCTCTATTAAGTTTCTTTTTGGATATGCAAGTTAAGCTGTTRTGATTATAGTGAGAGATTCTAAAGAGAGAGATCTTGTAAASATAAAAATGAGATAGGTAATTGTGTGCTACTACGAGGCTGATGATAATAGGTCTTCTTGAAATGATTTTGAAACACTCACTTTGTCTCTTCATCTTCTAATCGGTCAAATCATTTGTAATTTCCTTGTTGCAGGCTGAGCTGCTATGGGTACACTGTCCACTAGAGTTGATGCGTGCCGATGAAGCTGAAGATTTTGAATTCAATGTGCCTGAAGGAAAGTCTGTACCTAGGAATGAAATTAGTTGGAATAGTAGGTCAATGAATGAATTAGATGCAAAGAGACTACTGATGGTCATGCATCCCAAAGTCGAGCAAAGTTTCTTGGATTGTTTAAGAAAGAAAAATCTTATGTATCTTATATCTGGAGAAGAGAGACCTTCTGAGAATTGGTATTATAGGTATCTGGACTTCATATACACTAGGCCTCATGCTTCTGGACGACGGGAATTGGTCCAGAACTTTGCAAGAGCAACTGCTCCATCCCCGGCTGTAGGATTTCCTCCAAGTCCTGCTGTTCCTGAATCTCGGAGCCATACTCGTCCTCCATCGCGCCCATTCTTCCCCCGTGATCTTAGTTATTCAAACTTGCAACCCACTTCAAGTGAACAAACTTCTTCAGACTCAAATTCTTCATCTAATGTACAGTCACATAAACAAAAGACAATTCTGATTGCTGTTCTTGCAACTGCTTTAGCAACATTTGTTGTTTCAGCACTACTCTTTTTTTGCTTCCGTAGGGCTTGTGGAACGGGCGCCAGGGGGCAAAATGATGAGAGGCCCCTTCTCAGCTTAAGCTTGAGTGACTACTCTGTTGGTATGTCAAAAGATCCTGTCCTTACTGTCTCACTTGTGAATTTCATTTTCCAGTTTTGATGTTTTCTATGCTTTGATGTTTCAGCCTCTTCACAGAAGCCATTTGCTGTAAATACTTCAACTGAAAAAGAGAAAGCCAATCAATCATTTGATTCCATCTCAAATCATAAGAAAATGGCTGGAGACTTCTACTTGGATTCACATACCCTTGGGGACTCAAAAGTGGAAATCCCCATTGGCACTGTGGGTGGAGCTAGAATCATGTCAGCAGAGAATTCTGTGCCTGTAGTATCAGGCATAGCTGGATTGCCTCCACTGAAGCCTCCGCCTGGCAGAGCAAACAGTTCAATACCAACTGTAGGTCCTGGAAAAGAAGCCCCTGGCCCTCCCCCTCCTCCACCTGCACCGGCCGCAACACCACCACCACCACCACCACCGCTGCCGAAACCTTTTTCTAGTGGCCCACGTCCTCCTGTGCCTGGAACACCACCACCTCCTCCTCCTCCTGCATTGAAGAATGGCTCTCGTCCCCCTCCACCTCCAAGTGGTGGTGTCCCTCCRCCTCGGCCACCACATATGGGAGGATTAAAGCCACCTCGCCCGTCACCTCTTGGGCCAAACAATCCCTCAAGCTCCAGTACAACCGAATGGGATGATGGTGATGCTCCTAAAACTAAGCTTAAGCCCTTCTTCTGGGATAAGGTTCTAGCGAACCCTGACCATTCAATGGTTTGGCATCAGATCAAATCAGGATCATTCCAGTAAGTTCATCTATTTTTCTCATGTGACACACTCATAATGTTCTTTCTGAGCTTCCTGATGGACAATGAATACAATTGTAAACAGGTTCAACGAAGAAATGATAGAGACTCTATTTGGTTATGCGCCTCCTGATAAAAACTTCAATAAGCCAAAGGTGTCCTCAAGCCAAGATCCTTCTAACCAATATATTCAGATTATTGATCCCAAGAAGTCTCAGAACCTAGCAATTCTTCTGAAAGCATTAAATGTGACAACAGAAGAAGTTTGTGATGCACTTCAAGAAGGTGATAAATGCTTCTTTGCTTATCAGAGAGATAAAATACATCTTGTTTTTGGTTACTTAAGAATATAAGTACAGTTCTTAAGCCCATCCTTTAGAAAAGGAGCATATGTTAATTGAGATTACCAATATCACTTTTAGGATATCTTTTTAGTCACATGTGTTCTACCACTGCATGAGCATGAATGATATTTTAAGACATTAGGCAACTTGTTACATTAGTAACCATCAGAAGCATCTAATTCATCTATTATATATATCCCATCCCTCTACAAAAGAAGGAAAAATGTTTCTTGAATYGTGTGTGTCGGTAAATCTTCTTTTCATGTATAATTATTTTTCATGTTGTTTCTTGGTSAGGTTATGTATTCCCATATTTATTTCAGCATACCCTACAGCATCAACAACTAATGTTTTTAAATTCACTCAGGAAATGAGCTTCCTGCTGAACTTATTCAAACTTTAATAAAGATGGCACCATCCACTGATGAAGAGCTGAAGCTGAGGCTTTTTAGTGGTGATCTTTCTTGTCTTGGGCATGCAGAGCGGTTTCTGAAAGTCTTAGTTGATATTCCTTATGCCTTTAAGAGACTTGAGTCTTTGCTGTTTATGTGCACTCTTCAAGAGGAGGCATCTATGGTGAAAGATTCCTTTGCAATCTTAGAGGTAAGAGGTTATTTGGAATAATTGAACTTGCATTTTTCTTGTATCCACTCTGTAATGAAGCATTCTCTATTTGACTTATGATTGCATGAGAAGGGTTAAAGGCAATTAAGAGGTTCCATTTTCTTTAGAAGTTATGCCAAGTAAACAGAACTACACAAAACATTTGTTACTATATACTTTTATAGGATCGTAATTCTTTGAAACCTGTTATTTCTTCTTCTAGGCATCCACTTTTCCTTTTTCCCTTTGTTATTGGAAGCAATTTTATGTGAAAGATTAAGTCCTTTAAAATTATTGATTTCAATGACCCGTAGGAAAATAAGTTTTAGGTATAATTAGCTATTTGTCTTTAGCTAGAAAATAAATTGACACTGAACTGTAACGAAGTGATAACACCGTCAAGGTATTCGAAAGACTGGTCACTATATCATAGGCAGTGCCGACTAGATCTGATCACAACTAACAGTTAGTACCATTATCTTCCCACACAGAAAGAAAAAGTGAGGAGCTTAAGCTGCTCTTCCCATTTCCTCGCTGACGCCCTCAGCTTCAGGATTGGCCAAAGTGTGTTTGATTCAATGCGCTGGCAGCCTCAATTGATAAGTCAACATAAGGGATATAATTAGATTTATCAACTTGCTTGTCTTCTGAGATATTGGACATTGTATGGTGGTATCTGCCTTGATTTCGATGTTGTGTATTGGAAATTTTCCCAGGGATATTCTTACATGGCACAAGATCGCATTAGCCTTCCCAATGACCCAGAAAAAATGAGCTGCTTTGATTCAGCTTAACATATATCTAAAAGTTCTTTATATTCGCTCTGCTCCATTCTCTTTTCTTCCACAAGCATGATCTTTATCCCTCCGGAAAGCAACAAGTAGTTTACCGATTTTGGACTAGCCAACAATCTGCACAGAATCTGTCTCTTTGATTATACATATTTGTAGTACTTGAATTATGATTTATCAACTGTTRGGTGCATGTAGGTTTTTTATTTTGTGGTAGGTATTTGACGGAGTGTGGAGTTCTTTTGAGTATGAAATTGCAGGAGAGTTTACTATCAAAGTTCTTTGTGCAGGGATGATTTTCTTCATGTGACCTTGCACAGGCCTTTAATTTTTGGTTTAATTTGTTAATACTAATGGCATTATCCTTGCAGGCTGCTTGCGCAGAACTCCGGAAAAGCAGGTTATTTCTTAAACTCCTGGAGGCCGTTCTTAAGACTGGCAATCGCATGAATGATGGAACGTTCCGTGGTGGTGCACAAGCATTCAAACTCGACACCCTATTGAAATTGGCCGATGTCAAAGGAAAAGATGGGAAAACTACTCTCTTACACTTTGTTGTTCAGGAGATCATACGTTCAGAAGGTATACGAGCTGCCCGTACAGCCGGAGCAAGCCGGAGTATGTCGAGCATCAAGACTGATGATTTACTTGATGATTCTTCCCATGAAACAGAAGAACATTATAGAAGCATTGGCTTGCAGAAGGTATCAGGTCTAAGTAATGAGCTTGAGAATGTGAAAAGGGCTGCAGTTATAGATGCTGATGGCTTAACTGGAACAGTTGCAAAACTTGGGCATGCTCTCATAAAAGCCCGTGATTTCTTAAATGCTGAAATGAAGAATGTAGATGAAGAAAATGGGTTTCGTCAAACTCTAAAAGATTTTGTGCATAATGCTGAAGTGGACATAATGTGGTTGCTTGGGGAAGAGAAGAGGATAATGGCTCTAGTGAAGAGCACTGGAGATTACTTCCATGGAAATTCGGCAAAGGATGAGGGTTTGAGATTATTTGTTATCGTGAGGGATTTCCTGATAATTTTAGACAAAGTATGCAAAGAGGTGAAAATTACCCCAAGAATTCCAAGTAAGACCCAGAGAAAAGAGGACACAACAACTGCACCTTCAGAGGCACAGAGAAAAGAGAACACAACAACTGCACCTTCAGAGCCACGACAGTCACCTTCCCCTGATCCTCGCCAGCGACTGTTTCCAGCTATCAAAGATAGGCGGGTGGATAGTTCTAGTTCAGATGATGATGATGGCCAATAGTTTTTTGGTAGGACATCTGAAGCTTATGTCTCCTTTAGGTTTATGCTTTAAATTCATTTATTGCTTTCTTTCTTTATTTTCAAGGTCTAGAGCTATTGCTTATTGTTCTTAAATTCTTGTCGAAGTCTAAAATTCAATTTTCTTTCTTGCATACCCCCAGGGTATTCACAGAGAAGGCTGAGAAACATTGATTATTTCATTTATTGTCATCTGTGGTTGATGGAGGAGCCTAGATTGGTTGGAAGAAGTGGGATCTTCTGTTCTTGACATCTGAGTGCAGCGGACTCCTTAGGGGATGACTAAAGCTAACTTAACATTGGTGAACATTTTCTTACATGGAGGAGGGAAGTATGGATGATTTCTGTAGTTTTGTATCAATAGTTAGGAAGTTACATCTTTTAGCTTGTAATTCCTTAATCAATTTTGTCGATAATTCTTTTTCAGTGATTTGCTTTGAAAGAGACAAGTTTAGCTAGTGAATGTTCATTATCTGCTCTTAACCATGTTAAGGTTCTATTTGCATTCCATTTGCTGAAGGACTGTACTTGTTCAATTCTAATGTACATGGTCCTCTTTGATTTGGGATCTAGGGATTGAAAGAGAGGCTGTAGGATTTTGCCCTAATTGGTGACAKTAGGGGAATAATCAGATGACAAGGAGTAGCTTAAGGACTAAATTTGTGAATATCTTAAACTTTTTAATCGGAATCCTTCTATGGGCTTGTTTGCCTGGGATTTCGTTTTCTTTTTCTTAACTATATGAATTAAAAGTATTTTTCATTTTTTTTTGTTTTTAAGATAAAATTATTATAAAAAGTATTTAACAAAAATTAAATAAAGCTTTTTACTTGAAGAAAAGTTAAAACAGCTGATTTATAAATAAAAGAGAATAAGATTTGCGTGTTTTTTCATTTGATCTGTTTTGAATGTATAAGTTTTGATTCATAGAAGAAAGATTGACGCTTTATGCCATAGTAATTATACTAATTTCTGATAAATGCTCTTAATAAATTTACATATGTTTATTCCCACCCTGTCATTACGTAACAAGGCAGAATTCGATAGCGTGAGTCATGTTCTGTGCACGTGACCGTAGATAGATGGCTAAAATAGTCAAATTATACCTTAGGGGTTGATGGGTAAAAAAAAAAATTAAAAAAATGAGTCTTTATTAAACACTTGCTTTTCATTTTATTAAAAAAATTAAATCCTTCAAGATTTTTCTTATAAATGTTACCAATTAGTAATATGTACAAATAAGTAATGATTATAAGTAGATATGTTTTTATATAATCAATATATTATTTTTGTGAAACAGGTTGAGTCTTAATTGGGCTTTATATATCACGACTCTGATATTTGGATTATTGTCCAAGAACCTTATATTTTGAAAGTGAGTTTAATTATGATTTAATTGCATYTCTCCATCTTCACCAATTATATGTTAATATTTTCAATTAAGTTTTTATTCACGTCATTAGCATCTATGAGATCATGAGCTCCCTCTATTACTTTGAGTAACTTGAATCTCTTCAATAATATCTCTTGACTATTTTTATTTAATTTCTAAATATGATAATTTAATCTTATAATTCTCTTTTTTTTCAGTAGATGTTCATTTTTATAATCAAGAGATCGACCATCTTCTGGCACGTGCTTTACAATCAAAAGATAGGTCTTCCCTATGACGTTCACTACTATGGTTCTGGGGCATGTTTTAAAATCACTATCATACTTCTAGTTTGTCTTATAATTACTAGCTAGTATATCAATAGTTTGTCCTATTGAGACTTCCATCCAGATAGGAATAGTTATTGCTGATAAATGTGATTTAGTAATTTTTGTTGAATGATTTTCTAGGTCACTGTCTTRTAATGAAAAGTCAATTTCAAAASAGATAGCAATTAATTGATAAAATATCAGACTAAACCATTGTCGGTATGAACATGAGTTACTAGGAGGTTCAACAATAATCCTAATGACATGAAATAAGTTAAAAAAACGTGAGATGAACATACATCGACATTATTCAGATGAATATTTTTAATTGGTTAATGTGAAATTGCGCCTCTAATCGAATTATCTGACTCAGTAATCTCGCAAAATTCAGATTGCGAGTTGATAATAAGCTCAGATGTGATTAGTGATCGATGGATCTATTAAAACTATAAAATATTCAAATTAATCGTCATGCAGTCACTTGTATATAACACTATAAATCTATTATAAAAATGTAGGACTTTCAACACCTATTTTAACTAACGATGGTATAATAACCAATTTGATAAGAACAAGCAACTAATAGGAATTCTTTTCAATTGAACACTTTTTTTTTTTTAATGGGTGATCGTATGATTTCTCAATTATTTTTCAAATTATTATAGATCAACATGATACGATTTATTAGACCAAATAATAAAAATGTGTGGATAGCAAGTAAACTTTTGGTTTACTAAATGGTGATACTAAATAATCATTAATCTTAACATAATACAATCTCGAGAAAAGGGACACTAGTTCCTTAGGAATATATTCCTCAGATTATCGTGGTGATATATAAATATTTTGAATCATTTTTTTTGCATTGTCTCAATATATATCCATTCCAATAGATAGCTTTTAAACTTAATAAATTTCTTAGAAACTTTGAGAGAATCACGCATTATCAATTTTGTCTCTTTCTAGAAAAAAGTATGATATTTTATCCAGAATAATAAATTATTTTTAAATTACCATTTATAATTTTTATATTTGTGTCTCTAATCTTCCAATGAGAGAAATATTCCTTGTACTTGAGTTTGAGTATGATATGTATTGTAGGAATATTAACATGATTCAGCAATGAGGTATATATTTCGATAATTTATTAAGAATATATAAACATATGGTAATAAGTACTTTAAAAAATTTATATAAAAAACATTACAATAAAAAGAAAACAACTCAAAATAATGAAATTATCTGACTATTAAAACTTCATATACTTAAAAGAAAGTCTTCGTATAATTTAAACGAAAAATATATATAAGAAGAAATTAATATCTATTGTCTTACATACCACCTTCAATTAAAGGGTAAATATTGCCCGTTGAATAAGAAAAAAGTTGGAGGCATACYAGTAAGTCACATCCACTTTCAAGTCATCGTGGAGATGATCACGAAGGAAAATTAGACTTTTGTAAGACCTTGCTGAGATTCTTCTTTTCTTTTTTTTTTTTCCCCTTTTATTTTCTCCCTACACCCTTCTGAGGTGAATTTCGGCATTAAGAGCTTATGACAATTAATTCTTGATGGATATATAGTGGAATAAATATAGACTTGGTGATATTTATCATTGTGTCATTTGACAATAAACCCAAGTGATAATGTCTGCAACACATATTAATTTAGAGTAATTATCTCTATATTCTTCAGAAATACAATATCATGTTCTTCAAGAAYATATACTGTTAATAATTTATACTATTAGTAATTTAAGTAATAGTCAATATTCGTCAGAAATATTGATATTATAAATATTAGATAATAATAAATAAAATAAAATTAAGAAGTAAAAAGGATTCATAATATAAAAATAAATATGATTGACCTTTCTATGGGTTCATGCATTTCTTGGGGTTGAAAGCCAAATTCCAAAATAAATAAAAAGAATGCAGTAATTRCTAAAAGTAGAAAAATGGCACAAACAAAAACAAATGCAAACCAATATATGTGTAAGATTCTTTTTGGCAAAGAGATTATAAACACCTAGAAAACAGAGTGAATGGCCAGTTATGCAATTTTGTTTTTTCGTTTTTTGGGAACTACTATTAAGATATATTCAGAAAAACATCAAAAAAATATACATAATAATATAAGGCATAAAATTGTATATGCATAATAAAAAACTGACATGTACATTCAAAATATGCGTAAAAAGATAAGCCTATTTAAAAAACGAATATGCTCAAAAAATGTATAAAAAAGAGGGCAAATATCATACAAATTATACATTCAATATAGAAGCACTAATCCGTTGTAAATTAATACTCATAAAAATACATAGACTTAATATTTTTGCGTACTGTAATTAATTTGAAGCGACAATAAGAGATTAAGTTGTGTGATAATCAGAACTGAACTAATCTTATATCTAATCAAAAGTTTTAAACACTAAGAGGTAGAGATGTAGTTTTAACCTCGGAAGTAGAGACTCACGTCAAAAACGTTAAGCTCTAATGAGTAGAAATGTAGAGAATCATGCTAACAGGGTGTTATATTTAGAGAACGATAAGGGAGATAAAGTTGTCAAAACGAACTTGACCGGCTTGCCAAAAGCTTGCCATTGGACGGGCCTACTTGGAACGGGCTAGGAAACCTCTAATCTGACCCAATCCAATCTAAGAAGGGTTGTGGTTTAGATAGGCTAGCCTACCCCCAAAAAAAAAAAATTAAAAGAATAATTAAAAATTAAAAAATTCTTAAAATTTCTAACTACCAAAACATTAAATAAATAAACCCAATCTATCATATCATAGTACATCTAAATAAATATATTTAAATTATCACAATACTATAATTCATATACCATTTATTAAATTTAATTAAATTATTGAGTAAAAATAATGTAATGCTATTTAAAGTTCATCAATAGTTAATATATCATTAATATTAAACTTATATAACAAATGAAATAATAACATTGTACATATGGTTTGCCTAAATCATATATCCAAATTTTATATTTATAATTCTAAATAAAGTTAATACATTAATGAATAACCTTGTCGATTAATTGGTCCATTCAATAATATCTGTCCTTGTTAGTTAATAAATGAAGGAAAAATGAAAGGAAAATTAAATAACAAAAAATTAAAATTAAAAATATAAATGAAAATCTCAAATTTATTTTTTTATTATTATTAATGAAATGTTGATAAATGAGATCTAATTTAAATGTGTGCCATAAGAATAATTTGTAAAAATATATTTTTTAAACTTTCACTTATACATATTTACATGTTATTAACTCTAATATTGAGARAAAGTTCTTTTTCTTTTTGAAAATAAATAGACGGGTTGTCACTCGTCAATCCGCAGCCCGCTTGGATCGGTCTACCTAGGCCCACCTTTTGGCGAGCGAAGAAAATCTCAATCCACCTCACTTATTTTACATGACTGGCTAGTTTGACCTGACGCGCCCAACTCATTTTGACAACTTTAAAAAAGAGATAAAGCTTAGAAAGAGAATGATAGCAGAATTGTTATTAATATTGTATATGACCAAAGTCCTCTATTTATATATGTTAAAGTCTATGACTTTAGGATTTCAAGGGATAGAAACATCATTTACACTAAATAGACATTTTAAGGTTCAGCTTTGAATTGCTACTGATAAAGTATTGTCACTGAAAGTGCTATGTTATTCTACTTTCCTCGAAAAGCGCTTTTAATCATGTATTAAATGTTAAATAACAAATTTAACCTTATCTCGACCTCTAATTCCTAAAAGATAATACTCCCATCGTCCCAAAAAGTTAGATTTGCTTCTATTTTTATTCACATTAAAAAATATAAATAATGTAATTAAACCAATTATTATTATATTTTATTTTTATCATATATCCCTTATTAATATTAGATGAGTTAATAAATGTCATCATATCACTCGATATAAGTTACTAAATTGATATTGAAACTTGACACCCTATTTAATTTGTAACAAAAATTAATACATTAAAAATTTTATTGTTCTTCTTTCAACTCTTTCTTCAAAATAGTATTTATTACAATAAATATCTTTATTAATTAACAAAATTGAGAGCATGCTAAGAAATTATAATTTAACTATACTTTGAAAATAGAAACAAGTCTANAAAGTTCTTTTTCTTTTTGAAAATAAATAGACGGGTTGTCACTCGTCAATCCGCAGCCCGCTTGGATCGGTCTACCTAGGCCCACCTTTTGGCGAGCGAAGAAAATCTCAATCCACCTCACTTATTTTACATGACTGGCTAGTTTGACCTGACGCGCCCAACTCATTTTGACAACTTTAAAAAAGAGATAAAGCTTAGAAAGAGAATGATAGCAGAATTGTTATTAATATTGTATATGACCAAAGTCCTCTATTTATATATGTTAAAGTCTATGACTTTAGGATTTCAAGGGATAGAAACATCATTTACACTAAATAGACATTTTAAGGTTCAGCTTTGAATTGCTACTGATAAAGTATTGTCACTGAAAGTGCTATGTTATTCTACTTTCCTCGAAAAGCGCTTTTAATCATGTATTAAATGTTAAATAACAAATTTAACCTTATCTCGACCTCTAATTCCTAAAAGATAATACTCCCATCGTCCCAAAAAGTTAGATTTGCTTCTATTTTTATTCACATTAAAAAATATAAATAATGTAATTAAACCAATTATTATTATATTTTATTTTTATCATATATCCCTTATTAATATTAGATGAGTTAATAAATGTCATCATATCACTCGATATAAGTTACTAAATTGATATTGAAACTTGACACCCTATTTAATTTGTAACAAAAATTAATACATTAAAAATTTTATTGTTCTTCTTTCAACTCTTTCTTCAAAATAGTATTTATTACAATAAATATCTTTATTAATTAACAAAATTGAGAGCATGCTAAGAAATTATAATTTAACTATACTTTGAAAATAGAAACAAGTCTAYAATCTGAGATAGAGGAACAAGAAAAGTAGGCTTATCTTTTTTAGAAGGAGGAAGTAGTGAATTGATTTGTGATAGTATTTAATTTCATTATATTTTTGGGACAAATGATATTTTTGTGAATTAATTAACTATTATTATAGTATTGTTTGCTCAATTAATTCAATTAAATAAAAAATAATTTATATATTATATATTCTTTGTAAATAGTAATTATATTAGAACATTTTCTTTTCCATCATATTACAAGTTAAATCAACTTTAATCAACAATTTTACCAAACAATTTATTAATTACTTACTAAAACATCATTCTTTTTACCAACTATTAATCAACTTTTCTTGACAACAAAATTTTCTCTAACAACCATCCCAAACTAGCTTGAAATATCAAAAAGTGGATCCTCAATAGCAAAGGAAGTGGCAACGATGAAATATTTTAGAGTAACATTTTTAAGATTAATTTTTGAACTCAATTATTAAAACAACTTTCAGCTTTTCAAAAAGAAATCAAAATTAAAAAACCCCATCTGTTCTAATGGAAGTAAATTTAATGTTAACTTTTSGAAAAGTAGAGAAATTACTTATTCAAAATTGAGGTTGAATTTAATATATATTTTTTTAAAAAAATTAACTTCTAAGTATAAAATTAAAATCTTGACCTAAATTAAATAATTATTAATAATGATAATATCCGTCTCAAGATTTGAATCACACATTACCAATTGGAATAATATGCTCCATGTATTATGTGTTATCTTTAATAATAGATAATTACTATAAATGATAATTCCTCAGCCATTGTATTTGAAATTGTATTAAATTGTCCAGAAGCTAATATGATTCATTTACCACTGTGCATAAGACAAGTTTTAAAAAGTACAGCACCTTCCGCAATTTCACCTACAAAATACATGAATAACCAATTATATTTATAAATAAAAAACACCTAATAAGTCAAATGATAGGCATAGAAGGTATGGAATTATTAATATATTTTGTCTTAAAATATATCAATTTAATGAGAATTGTTTTTAACAATTTTATCTTTTTGTCCTATTAAAAAACTATTAATAATAAAGTCATTTAATTTAAACTGTGAACGATCATTACAAAAATTATTTACTTWAAATATTATTTTATAATTTCAATAAAGTTCACATTGATAATCTTTTTGAATAGATAAAATATTTTATTTATATTAAAAAAGTGAAAATTCACAACTATTTAAAAAACAAAACAAGGATGCCTACTACAGTTATGGATCAATTATCGCTATTGAATAAATTTTTGAAATTTTATCGACTTTAGTAAAATAAAATTACATTAACAACACATTAAATTATTTTTACATATAGTCTCATTAT
>MEJB01000008.1:3409608-3444974 GCA_001752375.1 Rhazya stricta
TTGAATTTGTTTATAACCTCTTATTGGAATTAGTAATACTTGAAGTAGCAAGTTATTATATTATGAAATTCCTACGATTATATGTCTATGTAATATGCGTAGAATTAGTAGTTTTAATGGAATATTATATCCTGATCATGAGAAAAATCAATAAACCTCCATGCTTAGCACGAATGATAAAGGCATATTGCTCGATCCCTTTAGTAACAGGCCTAGGTCTCGTTAAGAACCAATGTAGCCAATCTACTTTGCAAGTTTATATATGCATTTAACCAATTATAGCATTCACAAGAAAGTAAGAAAAACAAAGAAAATTTTTTGATCATCCATTTCCCCAAATTATTTAATAAACACACCTAATATGCATTAGTATGYAAGAGAAATAGTGAACAAATTTAAAGGTTGCATTTGTTAATTTCTACATAAATCTCTTTCTACTTACTTTCATACTTTTATTCAAAGAAAATATTAAAATAAAAAGTGAAATCGTRRACTTATTTTGAACATTTGAAATAAAGCACATGTATTTTACAAGTCTAATAGCGAAGCAAAGAAAATTTTAATTAATAAACTATACGAACCAAAATTTTATAATCAAAAGGACTGCATGTCGCGCATATGCATTATTATGCAAAATTGCTATATCACTTCATTTCTCAAAAAAAATTATTATAAATTCAAAAAAAAAAAACTCAAGGAGCTCTAAGCAATTTAATCATATTTATTGTATTTAAACATTTCCACTTGGATTTAATGATCACGTTGGTATATGTTGCGCTCGTATAATATGATTCTTATTCAGGGAAGGTCTGGCTCATGATTTTTCCAATATGACACCATAAATAAGGATGAAACATAGAAATCGATTTTTGAATTTAATCGTCGTTTATGACTTCATCCTTTTGATACGACACCAAGGTCTCATATATAACTAATATACTAAATTTACTATTGCCATTACAGATATTTTGATAAATGTCTCAAACAAATAATATGCATTTAAATAATTCACATTGAAGTAAGAAAGGCAAAGAGAGAGAGAGATTTGCTCATCCATTTCCCTTAAATATTTTGATAAACGCATCAATACGTGATTTTCATCACTAACCTAGTTTCCTCTTTACATCATCGGTACATAGGAGAAATAGTAAACACATATAAATGKTACATATGTTAATTTCTACATAATATCTTTCAAATTACTTTCAGAGTCTCTATAAGATAAAATATTTAAAGAAAAAATGAAAATGAGGACATATTTGAATATCTAAATAAAAGTACATAATATTATACGAGTCTAATAGTGCGTTAAAGAAAAAGGCTAATTATGCGATCAACTGAGGACGTAGCTTCTTCTTCAATCTTCCTTTTATCAATCTATCTATCCTATATTAGAATACTACAATCTAATATGAATTATTTTTAAATAACTTTTTCCTCTTATCCTATTAAAAAATCATCAATAATAGTCTTATTTAATTAGAGGTCACTATCAAAAGTATTTACTTAAATATGTTTCATATTTTAATATGACGGTTACTTCATTATCTTTTTTGACTAGACTTTTAGAATTATATTGACTTTGATAGATATACTTTTCTACAAATAATACTTCTGAATGTAAACATATATCTGATAAAATTTTAAAATTTGAAAATGCATAAAAATACATTATTAACGATATTATCCTTACAATTGCAGGACTTGTAATTGTCACATAATGTCATTACAACTATATAGATTATGTACAACAAAAAATAAATTCATAGGAAAAGGAAACAATTAGTCATAATAATTTATTTTATATTTTACATGAAAAATAATATATAATTAATAGGTAGTAATCATACCGTCCTCAAGTGTAAACAAATGTTATATTAAAGTTCTGAGATAATTAGAAAGCAACAAAAGATGATTCCATAAATTATCAAGAATAATACACTAACACAAGTAATTAAAATTCGAAACAAATATGATTACATTGTATCAGTTCGATGATGAGRTATATTATTTCATTTTTTTCAATCACTAATTACATATTCAAAATATTAATTGAAATTTATAAATTAATATAAGAATATGTTATATAAATAACGTACGATATGCATTATCCCAAACTAATAACTAATAAATGTAACATTTTGAGTAAAGAGACATTAAAAAAACTTAATTAATAAATATGAATAATTAATGCATGCAATTATTAAAATCGATATAATTAAAGTATTGACATAATAGGAAAGTAACACAGGCATAAAGTAATCTTACATGCATCATTACAACGAGTTCACGTGCATACACATACATAAATACATAAAATTTTACTTCTATATCTTCAAATGAACCACTTTAGATCATTCTGTTAAAATGTTAGCTTCAAATATGGTTTCATGATTCATTAGCTTTCAGTTCAAGGAATTAATTATTATTATTATTTGTAAAAAGTGAAAACACATGATAAAATTTCATGATATGTGCACTCTGTATTCTCGAATTATGCTTATTTTAATAATGACAATAAATTATATTCTCTTCATATCACAAACTATATAATTATATTTATTTACTATATAAAACGTAATAAACCTAATAAAACCACATATCTTGTATATTTGCAACATAATTTGATATTAAGCAGTTGATTTTTTATTTTTGAACTTTAGCTTGTTATATTTTTCTCTTAAATTTATACTTTTTTTAATTGATACAAAAAATGCTTTTGAAAAAAAAAGTTTTGAAAATAAATAAATAMATTTATTTTTTCAACATAACCAATCAGTAATAACTGTTTTAAAAAGAATGTATTTTAAATTATTATTTTCAAATGTGTTCTTTTTCCAATTTTTTTAGCTAAAAGTTATTTTAAGAAATGATCGAGAATAATTTAAAATAATTTTTAACTTAAAAAAATAAAAAACAGCTGCTTATAAACGAATGATAAGGAATGATTCTTCTTCCTTACTATTTGATATTGTGCATCATCTTGTTTTTCTCAACCTTCTTTTCCTTTGCATGTAAGTATGAAAATGTTGAAGTATATTCGCTGAAAGATTCTCAAACCTCTAACGCTCACGGGGGGAAATGAAAGTATATGCAATTACAATTCAATCGGAATTAGATCATAATCAACAGTTTAAAAATCATTAACTCGGTTTATGATTCATGAATCAACCGTTCTCAATTTCGATTTCGATTTATTAGCTTTCATCAACCGTAAATGCTAACTATGGTTCATGAATTGTTGTGTGTGTGTGTGTGCATATATAACTTGAAAGGTGAGATTTTATGCATTTCTTGTTTCAATCATAATGTACAAAGTTTGGATTTATTTTCGGTTATTTGAGATATTTGTGAAAAGATTTTAAAACTTTTAAAAGTTTTAATTGGGGCTAATTATGCTTTATATAGTGTTTATTGTTTACCAATGTCTTACTATTGTTAACTTTTAAGAAGCAGATTGATGTAGTCATTTTCAACAATTGTGTTAATGCAATAATGAAGCGACCTAACATTATCATGAAATGCTTTAATTAATTTAATTACAATTGTTTGTTATCTTATAATTAAAATAGAAAGTTTATAAAAATACTTAGATATAAATTATAATTGTAGCTGTAGTGAAATTATAATAAAATCCGATGTTTAGAGAATAATTAATGATGTTAAAAAAAGTATAAGTGATTTCTATATAGCTATCTACTTATGGTATACAAATTCAAATTGAAACATCTTCGAGCATGACTATAACTAAAGAAGAGGGATATGTATTCAAATGCAAGAATGAATAAGAAAGCAAGACTCACATCTTTATCATTTGGATTGATTTCCGTTCGAAAATTATCTAATATGAATATTTTTAGCTTAAAAAGAACTCTGAACATTTGATCGGAATCGAAATTCGAATCGTATTAAAAATTATAACTGTAAATGTGTTGAAACCAACCGAGACCAAACCATAAATGGTCGCTTTAAGGTTTCTATTTTGATGAACAATGAACTGGCAGATTCATGAAATGAAGTCCACGATTTATAAATCATGACCGTGTCTAAATGAACCGAGAGAAAATAAAATAAAGCAAAATGTTGAGTTTTGTGTTGTTGGGCTTGGGTCTACTACTGTAGAACAACTACAACTCGTCCAATATGTACACTGTAGCCCAAATTTTCCGGCTACGTTAAGCTGTTAAAGCCTAGATTACAGGCCGCAGCGCCAGATGATGTCAAATTGTTAGAATTGAAAACTGATATCCATTTCTCTATTGGGCGCRTCGTTGTTAGAGCCCAATTTCTCAAACGGGCTATAATGTATGCTTTAAAATTCGATCCCTGTCAATGCTTTCAAGTTATGAACAAAATTGGGACGCCTTTTCCCCTTTTATTGAAATTCAGAATTCTAAATCTGTACTTGTTTGAATAATTATAATATTAAATGATAAAATAACTGGATTTTCGATTTATGTTATGAAGATATATAATTTTGTCTAAATGAATTACGCGGTGCATTTGTTGGTTAGAATTGATGATCTATTTAGTTTTTAACGTTATTAATAGATTAAATTTAAAAGTTAATCTAAAATTATATTTACTAACTAGAAAAATAATTGAGTAGCTTCTCTCGATTGTTTGAAGAAATAAGGAGGACTCCAGAAATTAAAAAGGGTAGATTGTATCCAATAATCATACCTAAGTTGTTTGGTATTGATTTTTCGTTTAGTTGAATTCTTTTTATTACAATTGTCATTTTGAGATTGTCCAAAATTCTACGTACCTTCTTGTTTCACTTTTTTAAAAGAAAAATAAATRTTCTCAATCTCTGTCTATACGACCCTCCTCGTTATTTTCTATGATTTATATTTTCAAGGGTAAGAATTTATTTACGTGAGATTGGAAACCCACCACCGTTTCTTCACATATTTGGAAAGGAATAATGGCAAGTAACAGCTTGTTAAAGTGGAAGGTGGAATGTTGGGTAAATGACGGTAGGAAGGTATGGTTCTGGTTTCCGTGGCCCATTGATCAACCTAGCCATTAACCAACCACACCGGCTGGCAGACCACTGGCCGGCCACCTCAGAAGCTTCTTCTCGGAGCAGATCTTTAGGCACTTGGATTACGTCTCCCCTGCACTAGCAGCCGGTGGATGACCAACTGTCGTGAGAAGTTTCATCTGCCGATGCATAGTACCGCTCAGCATGTGAGCTGCAATTTCCCTACTTGATGATTTGTGARCTCTTGGGGGACCACAATCTTATTTGGGCAAAGAAACAAAGCCCTTTATTGGACCACAATATTAATCATACTTTTAAACCTTGGATCAACAAAAGTTAATCTTTATTGACTTCCTGAAAAATGATGAAAATGCTTTATCATAGAAGAATCCATGATATTATGTATGAAAAGGGACTATATATGAACACAACAACAATTCATGTGACAACCACAGCTGCATTACAATTCTTTCTCTGGATGCGTATGTAGTTATGAAGAAGGTGAAATTAATGTTACCTATCTTTTAACCCCAAGGGTGGTCGGTGGTAAGGATGATAGTTATTCGGGTATTATATTCAGTGATGAAGTTAGAATATTTATTCAGCGCGAGCAATAAAATTTATAAGTTAAACTCAAATTCCTTTATAAAATACCCTCTTATAGCTGCACGTTGTCCTAACTTAGGTACGACTCCTGATGTTCAAGTTTAGAGGCGATGGACGGAATTCTTTAGTTCAAGAGGTGAGTTCGATCAGAAAAGAAGTCATCAAGGTTAATTCGTTCAAAAAAATAAAATTTTGAATATGAATCAATAGAGATTAAAAGATCTTGATTAAGTCATAAAAAAATAAAAAATCTTAGTTGAGTCCATGCCCAACAAGAGAACCAATGAGGTCCATGTTTTCATAGCCCATCTCGTAATGAACATAATTAGGAAAAGTTCGAAAAATCCAGGATGATTTACTGCTCAGAATGAGCCTATAGTAGCTTCGCATCGAATTATACATATCTATTGATGTTTTAATTGTATAAAAGGTGATTATCGGTGAACCTTTTTTTTTTTTTTTTTTTGCTCCCAATTGTTTTTTTCTTTCTTCCTTCTTCTATCTTTGTGATAGATCCCGCGATTGAATACCTTGTGTTGTATGTTTAAGAAAAAAGGAAAAAAAAAAAAAAAGAAAACCTTGTATTGTGTATTGTGTTGCGAGTTGGGAGTTGCGACTCGTTGTACGACTATTTTTAACCGGTGAACACTAGTGAGTGCTAAGGTCTTGGTTGGATTTCATTGAAAGAGGATCCGCCAGATTTCATATTTGTGGTTTAGTTCCATTCAAATGAGATGACAACATATAAAAAAATGTCAGTCAATTTCAGGAAAGCCTTTGTCCGTTTCTGAATATTTTACTGTGTGCCTCAAATGAGTTACTGCCCCTATTAATTTCACCAATACCAGCCTAATAAATCCTCTAATGGGATGGGGTAAGTTGTCTTGTTCCTCGAAAGATTCTTGAAATTTCAATATCTTTTGGCTTCTCTTGCTTCTGGGCTCTCTTATTTATGGTTTGAGTTCATTTTCTTTCATTCTTCTTATTCCTCATTCAAAAAGGAGAAGCCCTTTTTCCAGAATAGCATTTCTGCTTTACAAGCATAGTTCTTGAAAGCTAAAATACTTTACAAAGGTGTTGTTTTTGAGGATTCGTCTTGGCTCTTCTATCTTTAAGATGCAGATGGTGGTTGCATGACTTGTTTATTTCTGAAAATGATATGGGAATTGCAAGTAAGTGATGTCAGCTAAGAGTAGAAACTGTTGCTATCTTGAGGTTTTAGCTACTGAACCTTTTTAGCTTTATGGATGTTAGAAGAAGGAATGGCCTTTGATAAGGGATAAGCTTTTGAAATGCTCTTGCTTAGATGAAGCTTTGAAGCTTGTAAAGAAGAATGAAGGAGGGAAAAAGCATTCCCACGGTCTGGTTTTCGTTGAAGAAATCTCTGCATTGCAAATCAGAACCATCTGATGTTCATGATCCGAAAACAAGAAAACAGTTGAGCACAATCTTGACAAGGAAAACAGGTAGGTCAGGTTGCTCCAGGTCTATAGCAAATCTCAAAGATGTTATCCATGGAAGCAAGAGACACATGGAAAAGCCCCCTAGTTGTAGTCCAAGATCTATAGGAAGTAGTGAATTTCTTAACCCAATAACCCACGAAGTGATATTGAGCAATTCAAGATGTGAGCTCAAAATTACAAGTTTTAGTGGTTTCCCTGAGGGGGTTGTTGGTGGTGGCGGCGCTGGCGGTGGTGACATCGATGGTGGCTCGACATACGTCGGCACTTTAAGGCCTGGTACACCTGGTCCAGGAGGGCATCCCACAACGCACTATTTTAATCCTTCCTATAGGTATCCATCTACTCCTCCAAGAAAGGCTGCCGCTCTTTTAGCAGACAGGGAAATCTCTGGATATGGTGGAGGGAATAGCTTTCCTTCTAAACCCAGGGCTTCTCTTGAGACGGATGCTAATGGAACTTCCTCTGTCACATGTCACAAGTGTGGAGAAGAATTTGGGAAGCGGGAAGCGCTTGAAGCTCATCATCTATCCAAACACGCTGGTAAGAGTCCTAATTATGTTTCTCAATTTGCTTTCTGTGCTTTCTGCTTACTTTTCCTGATATACTTTAAACATCGAGGATAGTTGCTAATGTTTCCCTGCTTTGTAGAGTAATCTCTCCAACCTCTCATTTTACTTGGCCCAAGAAAACATTTTTTATTTGCATTGTAAAAATTTGAGCTTTATTCGAGTCTCCAGCAGTTTCTTTAATTCTTTGTGAAATGTCTTCTCTTAACTTTATGCTTTTGAAAATTTTGCTTTCTGTAATAATCCTTTCTTTCATTTGTTGCATCTTTAGAACTCTGTATTTCTTCGGTGCTTATTAACTAGTGACGTGGATTATTGAGATTGATTCCGTCTTTTGTCTGAAACTTTTGATGATCTCACAGTGACTGAACTTGCTGAGGGTGACTCATCTAGGAAGATTGTTGAAATAATTTGCCGGTCAAGCTGGCTAAAATCAGAGAGCCATTGCGCTCGAATTGAGAGGGTGTTGAAAGTTCACAACATGCAGAAAACTCTGACTGGGTTTGAAGAATACAGGGAGATGGTGAAGATGAAGGCCAGTAAACTCGCCAAGAAACACCCTCGATGTCTTGCGGATGGAAATGAACTTCTAAGGTTCTATGGCACAACCGTGGCATGTTCTCTTGGTATGAATGGATCCTCCAGCCTATGTGTATCCGACAGATGCTCCGTCTGTTTGATAATCAGAAATGGTTTCTCCACGAAGAAGGAACTCAAAGGTGGAATAGGTGTCTTCACGACTTCCACAAGTGGAAGGGCTTTCGAATCTATTGAAGTCTATGAAGTTGATCCATCCATAAGGAAGGCATTGATAGTCTGCAGAGTAATTGCAGGAAGAGTGCATAGGCCTCTGGAGAACATTCAAGAAATTGCAGGGCAGACTGGGTTCGATTCATTGGCTGGGAAAGTAGGTCTTTATTCAAATATTGAGGAACTTTATTTGCTCAATCCTAGAGCTCTTCTTCCTTGTTTTGTGGTGATCTGCAAAAACTGAGGAACAGAATATGTAGGTACAATTGTTATTAGGGAAGATTTTTTTTTAAGAGTAAAGGACTTTCCTTGATGTTCTAAGATTTGCACTTTCTGCAAATACTTCAGCTCCTGTACAAGCTTCTTGTTTTACTTAATGACAGAGAATCTATAATTGGATATTTTGCCAAGAAAATTAAAACAAATGTGATTTGTACTTTGGATGATCATGATGGCCTTTGATTATGAAAGAGTGAAAAGGAAGGATGGAGTGCCTCTTTCTTTCTTCTGGCTGTGGAAAGATAGAAAGAAAATTGAATTTGATTAGGACGGAAAAGAAAAGAAATGTATAGACCACCTGTATGACAAAAGAGTCCCATTAAAAATTTGCTTCTTTTCTTCTCCCTTCCTGCTGCCCTCTTTCAGACAAAAAACAAGACGTGTATTTGAAGATTAAATCATAATTCTCTTGTTTCCTTCCATTCCACCATCATAACATAGTCGAAATCTTTCACAAGTTCATCCTAAGATGAATGTTCAAGTACGTGATCATACACGAGCAGCCCTTAGATTAGAAGTGACGTGGTCCCAGCCTTATAATTTTGTTCTGGAAGAGGATTGATCCAAAAGAAAATGGACCAGAAATTTTGATGCCCACAAGTGTAATTGTCTTATACTCTGTCCAGGTAAATAATTCTTTTGTCCTACTCTGCATTCAAAATTTCTTGTAAAAATGCTGTCTTTCATCCATTGTGTTTGAACTTTTTGAACTGTTCTATGAAATGCTATGGTTCGCTTTCATTCGTCAGGCTTTTGAGTTATCATCAACCCATGAATTTGCTGATGCTTGGCAAGAATGGCAACAAAGCAAAGGTATGGCTACGGGCCCTCTTTTCTTCTCTGCAATATCAATAGCGGTAACTTTTTATTGCCCTTTTGAGTGGCTTAATAGTCTAATAAACATTTTCATTCATCTACATCTGCATCGCTTTTAATGTTCTTCGGTGAATGTCAACTATAAATGCAGTATAACACTTATGGATCGAGAAATTTGAGACGCTACGAACTCATTTGCTGCTTTGAATGTTTGAAAGGGAATATATAGAACAGATAAACATGAAAGCAAACATTCAATTTCCTTGGCATTTACTGCTGATTAAGACTCTTCATCCAGTGAAGCTGACTTCTTTTTGGGCTCACGTAATTCAATTTATCACTGAACAACTGTCCTGTCTCTGTTCCTCAAATTATTTTATGAAAACATCGACCAGAGGTTGATGAAAGTGGCAAGTAGCAGTTTAAACAACTTTTAATCAGACTTAAACTATTGATGAGGGAATCTGAAGGGCTTTATAAACTTTTGGAGTTTGCATGGGTGGTCAAAAGAAACATCGAGGCAAAACAAAGAAATAGAATCTCTTATTAATCTTGATTATTTCTTAGGTCAGTGAATCCGTAAATGTAGCTCCGGAAGGAGGAAGATAGCTCCAATGGTGGACTTTCTTTATTGAGAATAGCGCTTTTACATGGATGGACTTCTGGTAATCTATCAAGAACGAGCCCCGACTCTGGAACGTGAGAGCAATGCAGGAGGTAAGCTCAATAGTCTAGATGCCTGACAAACTCTATGATCTCAACCCAGTAGAGGATTTTTCTACCAAAACCAGTTGGCAATAGGCATTTGCTTCTTTGAAAGTCATTAGCCAACAACTATGTTTCTGATTGACAAATTAAACGGGCTCATAGTACTCTGTCGGGCATTTATTCTTAGTTTGAGTGTTCTGAGTTTTAGACCGTTCAGCAGACAAGATATGGAAAAAGAATGGAAGTCTAAAGCATCATAACAATGTTCAATAACTGAAGTTGTTGATCTGAAGCTGCTCTAATTGATCAGTTCCTTTAATGCTTGAATGAGTAACTTGCATTGCCGATGATCATGCAATACAATCAGCTGGTCCATGTTCGTGAAGGTTGATTTCTGTTATATATTTCAAGCAATTKATGAAACAAAAGAAGTCATGAACCTCAGTGGCCTCTATTTTTGCTGACATTTCTGCAATGTTCTTTAATGAYATTCCCTGCTCCCAGCATTCATTTCAAGGAGGAATACGAACACTTTGACCGGCATATGGATATAAAGTTACTTACCTGTATGGTCTAAATGAAGACATGGAATTGTCTATCCTTATTCATTGAAGCTGCTATAATTAGTTTTCTCAGCGATGACCAAACTCATTACACAGCAACCGATTTTCTCAGGTGAACTCATTGCTCATCTTTCTACTTCTACTTGAATGTTCAGCTGAACACGTAGCCAAGAAGTTAGTCTGTCAAGCATTCAGCTAAGGTAGCTGAATTCAACATTCCTACCAAGCAAGTCCAAACAAACATTAAATACATACCACTGCATTCTTTATATTTACATTCTTTTGAATTAGAACTAAGAGCCAATAACAAGATTAACTGTGACGCTGATGAAGCTTCATCGTCCTTTCCTCTCTAACGCATTTTGACTAATTGCACTCAGGTTGGCTTGGTTTATGCCTTTTCTCTTCCTATACCATGAAGTTTTACTCCAAAATCAACTGAAAGTTTTCAGATAACAGATTTTAATCGCCTTCATATTCGTGGTCTACTCTCTTATAAGTTTATGATGCTATATCAAAGAGAAAGGTATCTGATCTGACCAATAAAGCATTAGTATACCGCCTAAATTAACAAAAATATCAAATTTGGCATCATGATAGAAAGATTGTTCATTGGCCCCTTATAAAGTATCTATTGTACCAAAATTGTTCTATCATATCAACCTCTAAATTAAGCATCCACTAGTTTTGAAGTCGAGGTAGAAACTCGCAATCCACACATTTATCAACGGACTGATGAATTATATCTTCGACGTCATACTTGTATTCGAACCCCAAATCTCTTAACTTCTTTGATGAAATCTCTGGAGGGGCTGAATAGGTTTCTTCACTTTGGAGCCTGAAACATGAGAGGAAGTCAGCAATTTCAAACACATTCAAAAGAAGCTATCTATACTGAAATAAAGACAGATGAATAACCTCTCTAGATTGGAGCAAGGGTACTCTTTGATGAGGCAATTAATAAGTTCAGACAACCCACAACTTTGTGTGCAGCACATATATCGACCTTCTGCTCCTGGATGCTCCATAAGGAATATGTGAGCATTGCATATGTCTTCAATGTGGACTAAAGCAATCGATCCCATTCTAGAATTCACAGTAACTAGAATCTGGAACAGCTGCTGGTCACCTTTAAGTAGTCAATTAGCAGTATAAGCTGTAAGAGCAGTGTTTGTAGTGTTTACACAAATAATCTTAAGACCGTAGTTAGATAAATGTTTCCTTCTACATGACATGGAGACGCATACTGATATATGCATTTTGAATTATTTGGGAGTGGCTGAAACTCATACTACAAGTTACTTATACCCTACTAACCTGTTATTGGTGACAGGAGAAGTTGGATGCTGGTTGGAACTGTTGAAGTGAAGAACGAACCAGCTACAGTTGTAGTTACCACTGATACCAGATCAATTCCATTTTCCTGCGAAAATTGGAAAGCTGCCTCCTCTGTCAGCAGCTTCATGAGGGCATAGACCTGGCAAATGGACCTTTGAAATATAGATTTTGCCCTAGTAAAAGATTCATGAAGGAGAGAATTAGTTTGGAACAAAGATCATACCCAACCACTTGGTTTATTTCTCCAGATAAGATCAATAGGAGTCTTGCAGGATTCATCAACAACAGGTCTCCATCTCTCCAAGCTGTCTTTGGCAGTCATGGTACTCACTGATGATGTAAGTACTACCCTTCTCACAGAACTCGACTTCAAACAAGCATTTAGGACGTTCAACGTTCCTCTAATTGCAGGCTCAATGACATTTGTTCGCACATAACTGTCTTCAAATGGAAACAAGCAACAGAAATTTAGCACTTGAGTTATCCATATTCTAATAAGCATTGGAGACCATTTAAAAAACTAGCATTACCAACATTCTCCTTCACTGGAACCTCAAATTCCATAGCAGCTGCTACATGAAAGATGCCACTGCAACCTTTCACGGCTTGGTCGAAACTCCCTTCTTCCTGTAGATCTGCTCTGAACAATCTTATTCGCTCTCCGCCCTCCCAGTATCTTAACAGATACTGTGATTTCTCTTATTAGTCCAAGCACCCAATTCATCAAACTTGAAAGGTTATGGCCATGCAGCACTCCTTTGTGCATCAAAAAATGCATGTGAAGATTTGAATTCATGCTTAGATGATTGATATAAGATTCTTTAATCGCCTTTCCCATATTGTCAGAATAGCCCAATTAGATTTTAAGAAGTCCAAGTCAGACTGTAAACAATGCCTGCCGAATCATATAGTACTCTAGAGGCTGCAGCCCAACGTATGGAACTCTGCAGGACTATACGTAACAGAAAATACTTACATTGATTCCATTTACATAAATAACGGTATCGAAAACTTTGACGTTTCGTTGTCAGAAATGTTTTATTACTTTTTCCCATATATATATGTTATAATTGATGTAACAGAAAATGAGTTGACTTATAAGGGAGTATATCCAGAAAATGASTTGAATCCATAACTGAAATCTCTGAAAAGTCATTAACGGTAGGTGCTTATCTCAAACCTCCATTGCACCTTGATGTACTTTTAATAAGAAATGTATCTATCAATTCATGAAGAGGAAAATTTCAACTCTCTAGTTGTTAATTTACAGTTTAATTCGCCCGATACACAGAGATACTTCTTTCTCATGGCTCTTTGAACTTGGATGCCGGAAAGTAAATTAACCAGGAGTCAACTGAATGGCACAATAACAAAAACAAAGGACTGAAGGAGAAGTAGAGACTTACCAGGATTGCGGACGGTGGCATGAACGTTATAGCCTCTCTGCAGAAGGGACTTCACCAACCACGACCCTATATAACCTGATGCTCCTGTTACACAGTAGGTCTTTTCCTTGCTTCCTGATGCATCTTCCATTTCCAATATCAGAATCTCAGAACTCAACTACAGCAAAACCTGCAAATTAATGATGAAAAAAGGAAAAAAAAAAAAAAAAAAGAACTGATAAAATTCGTGATGGTTCAATAAAGAATATTTCTGAAAATGTGATATGTGTGAGTTTACTGTATAGAATAGTATAATCAGAACGTTCTAGTCTCATCAGAGTGAGGGTGAAGGAGACAGATCAAGATCAAGGTCCAAACGGCATAGACAGCTCCCTCAAACGACGTGTCTCTTTATATATTTCTGGGGCGACTGAAATAAAATAATGCGTGTTCTTTGGAAATATAACAAGGCAAGGACACCACGGGTTGCCAAAATTGCCATTTCTTTATGGAAAGTGAAGCGTCATGCTAACAGGAGGGCTGGTGCCACACTTGTTCATCTCCAAATGGGATAATTTCTTGTCAAAACCCAACATGGAAATACAATTAGGACGCTGATGAGTCATCAAACGCRAGYCTYTARGATGAGACAATCATTCATGAATTTTCAGTTCTTTCCTGTGATCTTTGTCTTTTTCTTTCCAATGCTGTCTTGGATACAGAAACATGTAAAAGGATAAATCCATTGCACTTATGGATTGGATAAGGTGCAGAATGAATAAATGGATTGGTAGAAGGTGGGTTTCGAATTTTTAATTAATATTCATTATTAGAAATTCTTAAATTAGGAAGTCATTTGCATTGAAGAATTGAATCTTGAATTAAYTGCAGCTCAAGAAATAAACATAAATTCACSAACACATAACAATTATGTGAAATATGGACCGAAATCAAATCATCACTCAAAATTAGTTGGATAACAACATYATTATTATTATGATATCTTCAATCATGTTAATTTTAATGAAAACTTATATTGTTATTATGACATCTTCAACCACGTTAATTTTAATAAAAAGTTATTCTTTTATTATTGTTCATATGACCATATAAATCAAAAATAATTATATCAACATATTATACATATTCTTTCCATCTATTTCTCGACAATSTCATCTAGATTCATTTTCCATATATCTCTTGACAATCTCATTTAAATCTTAAAAGTATTCAATCCTTTTTTTTTTTAAATCATCGATGACAATTAAGTTAACCATTTAAGTCACATTCGAAAACCCATATGCAAGAAAAATGATAAATAATCSAGAATTTGTAGAATAATTATCGAATATTCAAACAAACTCTAGTAAACATTAACCCATAATTCTTTATAATGCAATTGTAACTTTAACAAATTCTAAAGTAATTCGATTTCAGACAATATAACAATTCATTACATAAATCTTAAACCAATAAAAAAGAAAAAAACCGTGCAGAATTTGTCTTGATTTATTCATCATTCAAACTTTTTTTTACCATCGATACGCATTTCAAAAGTCCAGATTATAATAAAATGTTAAGTAATCGACAATTAGGTAAGAATTATTAATTATTCAAACAAAATGTCATTAATCATCAATCCAGAAAAGACATATTTGTAAAATCCTAAACTTTTTTTATTTTCGAATATCTATTTAAGGTTTCATGACATTGAGTGCGCCTTTTAATATTAGAAAATTTTGATTAATTAATTTAAAATTATTTTATTAATTTYGCAATTCTGTATTATTCATTTTTCTTTTAGAATTGAACTACAGAAACTTTATCGCATTTGGAAAAATTCAAAATTGTCTTGAGAAGCGTGCACATCGTTTATATTATTATATTCATAGCCCTAGTTTAATTACTAGAATGACATCAATTTGAATTAGCCAATACATGTAAGGCTTGAACATTCTACATGCATACATAGATTGCCTATATTTTAACCAATACCTAAACCTCTACACATGTAGTGATTTTTATCTTTGAGCAACTCAATAGATTTTTCTTTTCTTTCTTCTTTTCTTCTCCCTTGGCCGAAATCTTTCTTGTTTTTCTTTCAAAAAATTCTTGTTAAATTAAAGTTTCTTGAAGAAGCCTTTTTAATTCTTATTTAAGAAGGCTTTTATAAGCTGACAGCATAAGCTTTTTATTCCTTTTTTTTCTTTTTTCTTGAAGCAAAATTAATCCAAACCTCTATAATCCCCCTTGGCCGGCTATCTCTCTTCTCTTCCATTTCATCTTGCAGAGTTCTTAAACTCTCCTAAACACTCTCCACCCACCTCATCCTGAGCTATCTCTSTCGGTCGGCCAACCTCACCTCTTTGCACTATCGTGCACCGCCTTGCACCACCACCACAACCACCAACTTTGAGTTCAAAAACAAGGTAAGGAATGACCTTTTTCGGTTCCTTTTCCTTTTCCATGCCTGCTGCGATGTCTGAAACTCCATCTTCCTTCTTCCATTTCGTTCAAACTCTTGAATAGTTTGCATAATAGCATCATCAAGAGCTGATCCAAGACTCTTCTTCTTCATTTTCAAGGTTAGCACTTTCATTTTCTTAATTAGCTAAGCATATCTAGGAAGTYTACAACTTTAGCTAGGATAGATAGATTAAGTTTACAACTATGTTTGTATGAGAATTATATGTTAGTTGTGTGGAAGTTTGAGTATGGTTGTGAATTTCTAAGTTCTTGAGTAGTTTAGCATGACTTTCAAGTTGGCTTTCTATGAATTTAAGAATGCCTACTGATTTTATGATTACAAGACTTTATATTGATTCGAATAGCATGATGGTGATGAGCATGAGTTAAGAAAGTTTGACAACTACCTTATTGCTGAAAATTTCGACAACAGATTTAGTATGCTCTGTTTTTTTTTTTTTTTTTTTTGCCTTAGAATGACTCATGAAATGTGATATTAATTATGCTATATTGTATTACTTCCTCTTAGGTTTAAAACAAGTCAAAAATCAAGTTTATAGCATTAGTAGATCTTGAGTTATGGACTTTCCAAAAGTACCGGATGGTGCACATGGATTGTGTTTTTGCCTACTCTCTTGGGATGATTTTGATCTAACCGTATGTTAAAATTTTACATATGATATATGRTTGGATAGATTACTGTCTTAGGAGCATTTTAAGACCATTTCACCTAAATTAGTATAACCTGAGATATGATAAAAAATAGTAAGACCCTCACATTAGCTATTGCCAATTTGGATGACTAGCAGAACACCGGACTGGTTTCGTGCATTTTGAATTGGTTACTAGTTAGAATTATTCATATGAGGYAATTTTTGATATTATGAATCTTAGGAACAATTTGGAATTGATTTTGCATAATTTGAATAACTAGAACTAGAGATATGACCAAAACATCCTTACCTTGTCAGTTTAGACTTCCCCTGTTTGGATGAATTCTTGGAGTTAAGTACATAATCTTAGGTACTGATTTTAAATGGATTTKTTCTGTAATAACATAGGAATAGARMGAGACTTGTTTCATTAAATTCTCCTYAGTAAAACTTCAGTTATTGATAAAACATCTAAGCTGGATAGTTTTAATCTGTAAGACRCCSGACCCTATTTTCGTAACCAAATTACAATCTTTTCACTGCTCAAAATTAAGCATAACCAATATGCATARTTAACCTACTTCCTCAAGTTCATTTTCATATAATATTTGCAAGAAAATTAGAGCCCAGACTCGATTTATAACTATTTTACCGTATACTTCCGTGCTGGACAAACAGGCTTGTAAACGACACTACATATATTATTTTAGTATGATAGTTTAGCCAGATTATTTTGCTAAATTTTAGGATATCTTAATCCCGAGTTTTAAATGATTGGATTTGTGAGATTGGGTGAGGTCTTATGTCTTTTAAACTTCTCAAAAAGTGCATGTTTTATTTCGAGTGTACTCTAGATCTGTTTTCAATAATACGTTTGGATGTGAATCCCTCTGTCTTATGTTGATCCTTGAAATGCATAAAATTCGGTTACTCAATTGAAATATTCTAAGTATTTTCAAATCATTGASTTTTGARAAATGTTTATAAAATATTTTGTACGAAATTATTRTTTTTACTACRATCTACGAATAATGGCTTTTCTAAGTTTTCGAATTACAAGTATACATTGTTTGACTCAAAATATTGATTTGCCAAGTCATTCCAAATTTTGAGAATGATATTGATTTGATATTGAGACTTGGATTTGATTTTGAACATTGTGACTGTGACTCTTGTGATTGCGAACCTCGTGATTGAGTATATGTGATTGTGGATCTGATTGTGAAGACGAGTACTTTGTCAGTTGTCTCGAGGGGCTAATACTACACAAGCAAAGCACTGTGCTTGGCTAGTCACCAATATGAGTTACCTCTTATTCATGTAGTCCAAGTCCTTGAGATAGTTATAAGGCCTAATCGGTGGTGACCTAGTGACAGAACAAGAATGCATCAGGCAGACGGTTGAGTCACGGGGCCCGTGCTCTTGTGACCGGCGCTCGTGCTCGGGTAAGGAGGTTTGGCCCCAATCAACCAATCTGTATACCCTAGCTAACGGGTACTTTCTTTTGTGTTATTTTTGGTTGAAATTTGCCTGCGTAATTTAGATTTTAGGGCTGGTAAATTCGATCCCATCAAATTAGATAGGTCGTATATGAGAACTTTCTATCTTGATTGTTACCCATTTTGTGATATGATTTGTTTTGATATTAGAAACCCTTTTGATACGTTCTTGATCAGTTTTCGAGCTTCTGCATGAACAGATTACTTACTACTANCAACCAATCTGTATACCCTAGCTAACGGGTACTTTCATTTGTGTTGTTTTTGGTTGAAATTTGCTTGCGTAATTTAGATTTTAGGGCTGGTAAATTCGATCCCATCAAATTAGATAGGTCGTAAATGAGAACTTTCTATCTTGATTGTTACCCACTTTGTGATATGATTTGTTTTGATATTAGAAACCCTTTTGATACGTTCTTGATCAGTTTTCGAGCTTCTGCGTGAACAGATTACTTAATACTATAATTTTTATACACTGCGAATACTAAATATTTTAATGTATTTTTCCCTATTGCGATTATTCGTTTTGATAAATTATGAACGCTTAATATCTCGTAACTGCACATGGCGCACACCTCGGGACTCGCTAAGCCTAACTCGGTGTTTTTCTTATGTTATAGTGACAGGTAGAGATTATTAGACCTAGCAGGAAGCTGGAGTTTAGGAGCGTATTGCAGTATTATATCATGTAAAGCTCGAATTGCTGAAATAGTTCTGATATATATTGTATATAATTTTTTAAAACATGTACTYTATGATGTGTATGGACGGTTAATTATTCGGGTTTATAATTATTTACTTAAAATTTTTAAGTTGCATAATTTTATATTATGAGTTTTAGATGCTTTAATTATTAATTATTCGACTGTTAAAAGATAGAGGGTTAAAAATAGGCGACCCTCGCTCCTTCCTCATGAAATCCAAGGGAGAAATCTAAGGGAGAGTGGATCCTAACACATATACATGAAAACAAATTAACAAAGGCTATTGTTCGTTCTTATCCAGTGAGGATTGTGAGAGAAATTATTAATTTTACATTGTGGAATCAAAAGAAAGGAACTCTATAATGCATCTAAATCTTGGGATACATGAAAACCACAATGTATCTAAATTGTATTGCCCTATCCAATAGAGCTTCAGTATGTCAATTATTTATTGTAAAAGGACTTGATACTGCTGTGAAGTTTCTTTTTTCATAATCATATGCATAGTTTTACTCTGCAATTTTTGCYACTTTTCCCCCAAAATTTCTGGGAAGGATGAAGTAATTTTCCTTGCAACTGTGAACAGGTAAAGCCTACACCAACAAATAAATTAATATCTCAAGGAGACAGAAACAAGGATTCAATTACACTAACTACCATGAAGGAATTGCGRGCTAGTCTCTTATGAAGCAGCAGTAACTGCTTCCTTTTTCTCCTCTTTCTCTTGGATCACTCTCTTCCAGTTCTCTGCACTATCAATGATTTCTCCAGTCTTTATGAGGTATCGAACCCGCTTTCCATTATCTAATGTCTTATGACCCACACGGCTTGCTACATTCTGTTCTTTGGAGTATAGCATCACGTTTGAGCTGTGAATTGGTGCTTCAATCTGAAACAATCAGAGCCCAAAGCAACGATAAAACAAGAAAGTAATGAGAACATGCAATTCAAAAGCCAAAAGAGGAAAAAAGAAAGCTAACAATGTAAYGGTGAAATTGATATTTATGCAAATTGTGAAGTAGTTAAAGACCTTGATAATCTGCCCTCCTTCACCCTCTTCCCTGCTCTTCACATGCTTGGTCTTCAGGTTAATCTCTCTCACTAATATGGTGCTGTTGTGCTTAAAAACTTCAGCGACTTCTCCAATTTTACCTTTGTCACGCCCAGMTATGACTTTGACTGTATCCCCAACCTTAACATGCATTTTATGCAACTTTGGAAGGCTGTTTGGCTTGCACTCCTTCCGTTCCCATCTCTTAAGCTGCATGAAGGACAAAAAAAGCACAAGTGAACAACTCTCTATCTCYGTTAGGCCATTGACATACTACAAAAACTAGAATCATGAAATCCATCGTCTTTCATGCTTAACAATTCCAAAGGTCATCCACTATTTTAAACCATCTAATAGATGGACAATGTGGGTCAGCTGACTGTGATACTGCAGATACAACATCACTTCAATCCCAAGAATTTTCAAGAAATTCACATTCTTAGGCTTCAAAAGATGTACAAATAGTAGTGTTCTGCCAATTTTTAGCAAGAAGCAGTAAGAACACTGCAATAGTATTTCATATCAGAAGGTTGGAGCCAGTTTGTTCAGTAAAGCAAGATTTTAAAATTCTCAAACCCTCCCTCCACCCCTTCCTCGCGAAAACAATAGAAGGAAAAAAAAAAGAAAAAAAAGAAGCAGAAATAGAAAATAAGTTGGAATTTAAAAAGAAATTACGATTTGTGGAGCTCAATTGTTATTTCTCAAGTTCTCCATGAAGCCACTCAATGTATGGTAAGTTTCATAAGCGGAATGATGATAATGAAGAGGAATGCAGATTCACCTCATGCTTTATTTTTCTACTTTTTAACTTTTTCCTTCTTCCTGCTTTTTTCTATATTCAAATCAAGTTTTACATTTTTTAAAACCATATAAGGGATTATAAAAGTTAATGTTGGCCATATGATAAACTGAAACAGGAATTCATATTCCCAACCTTCGCTAAGATRGAACCTGGCTTCTCTGTTGATATAATCTGCATTCAAGCCAATAGAAGAGAATTATCAAGTGAATAAGACCAGCATTCAAAGTGAAGTTACGCATAGCAGTTGGGAAAAACAATCAGAAGAATAAATACAGTTCTACCTACAATAAAACACAAGAACAAGTTGTGCAAAAGAAATGGTCAAAAGGATGACTAAGCTACCACATCTTGATTAGATTGRAAATCTCTGCTCAAGGATCTTTATGCAAAATTTAAGTACAGTTGTACCTACAATAGAACACAAGAACAAGTTGTGCAAACGAAATGGTCAAAAGGAATACTAAGCTACCACGTTTTGGTTAGATTGGAAATTTCTGTTCAAGGATCTTTACGCAAAATTTAAGTTATGAAGAATCACGGTAAAGATGATATATAGAAATCTCATTTAAGCACTCTGTAGTTCAGAATTCTGATATTCAGATGGTTTGACAGTATTCGTTACCCTCCTTCTTTGCAGAAAGCGAAACGAACTCCCCATCAGAAGTAATCAAAATACCGGGATAGTGATTATTCAAAAGGCTATATATCTGCTAAGACAAGTCAGATGGAGACAACTAAATGAAGTTCACAGGAGAAGTATTCATGTCAATAACATGTTTCAAGAGATAAAACTGCGCAACAGTCCAGCAGGTACTGATACAGGCTATTCCAGCAAACAGCCTATGTTAAACAATTAGTTTACATTCAAAGAANTTTGGTTAGATTGGAAATTTCTGTTCAAGGATCTTTACGCAAAATTTAAGTTATGAAGAATCACTGTAAACATGATATATAGAAATCTCATTTAAGCACTCTGTAGTTCAGAATTCTGATATTCAGATGGTTTGACAGTATTCGTTACCCTCCTTCTTTGCAGAAAACGAAACGAACTCCCCATCAGAAGTAATCAAAATACAGGGATAGTGATTATTCAAAAGGCTCTATATCTGCTAAGACAAGTCAGATGGAGGCAACTAAATGAAGTTCACAGGAGAAGTATTCATGTCAATAACATGTTCAAGAGATAAAACTGCGCAACAGTCCAGCAGGTACTGATACAGGCTATTCCAGCAAACAGCCTATGTTAAACAATTAGTTTACATTCAAAGAAAGAAGCATCAGTTCAAGTTTTTGCTCTCTTCCTAGAGCTAATTCAGCAACAGAAGTTTCTACACTTATGGGGATGTTAAGCCTCTGCATAATGTCACAAGTCACTCAATTGGAAATCCAAAAATAAATGCGGATATAAAGTTGTTTCACTGAAATCGGCCCAGGAACTTTATGAAATGAAATTGTGCAATGCAAAGGGAATTTCAATGAAGGAGTTGACTATGAAACAAAATTCAGAATCCAAAATTACAGAAATCGATCAGATGATATATCAAGTAATAATCCCAGTTTGGTTCACATAAAAACATAAAAAGAAAGGAACTTGAATCAAGTATCTTATAAGAATAAGATTAATATAATACTCCACAAAAAAAACACAAAAATGAAACAAGTACGTACCTCAGATTTCTAATGATTTCATAAATAAATGACTTCTAAGAAAACAAAACAGAAAACTGCTAATGCTGACCTAAATGCCAGTGTAAAGGACTAAATTCAATTTGAGAAATAAACAACCAAAGAGAAAAAAAAAGGTTTTACTTGGAAAAAATTAACTCTTTTGAACAACAAAGGAAGAAAATCAAATGGACCAGAATTTCGAGACCATTTCAACAGGAAACATATTGAGATTTCACAACCACAGYACGAACATGAAAAAACGAGGAAAAATAGTACAAAAAAGAAGGGAATAATGGGTAACTAGATTGGAGTCTTAATCCACCAGTGCACTGTTGAGATAAAATAACAAAATGAGAAGGAAAAAAGAAAAAAAAAAGAAAAAGCGTACCTGAGGTGGACATAGAGGAATAGAGAAGCGTTGACCGAGAAAGGAATTGGAGGAGAGAGAAAGAGAAATAAGCGAGCTCTGCAGAGTCGCCATTGCTGCCAATTTCCKGAGCTGAGTGAAAGAATGARGGAGGCAAACAAGAAGATAAAGTGGAACCAAACAATTGCAGTCTATRTGGCTTACTCGAAATGCTAGTACACCGGTTCAACTGGAACTTGAACCCGACCCGGAACTTACCCTTTTCTTTAAAAGAAAATTTAATTTTTTTATAAAGGAAAAAAAAATTACGCTCTTAGGACACACATTAGAGTATTATATTCTTTTAGTTTTTCTCCCTTTTCTCCTTTTTTGGGTTTCTGAAGTCTTTATTACCTGTCATTAAAAATTTCTATAAAACAATTTATTTTCTGTCAACAAATAAAAAATTTTAAATATAAATTTATGCTGTTTTACTTTTTCTAATATACATTAAACAAATATTCATGCATTGCACTATAAAAATCAGGGAAAATTTACTTTGACTTGTTTCCGTGGTGACGGGGCTTCTAGAAAGAATTTTTCTTTTTTTTTTTTTGCTATGAATGGATTATATCACAGGTAAATAAATGTTTAAAAACTCTGACTGTTTTGCCCGTTAGCTAATGGGAGGTCGCTCACGGTTTGCTCAATGAATTTTATACGAATGTGTAAATCGGGGGAAATTTAGGTAAAAAAGGAAGGCAGTTTGCCATCTCCAGGTCCAGTAACAATCGGCCCGAACAACCTCGGGCCAAATGCTTGTCGAATTATTTGGAGGATTGCACTGGATTATTCTATTCTTTTTTGGGGTTAAATAGAGCAATTTTATTTTATATATAGAACAAGTAAAAATGCAATCTAGAGCAGAGATGTTGATACTGGAAAGTGGATACTACATTATGGCCATGTCATCTTCTGCTATAAACATTAACTTATAGTTTAAAATTAAGAAATCAAAAACTCCGAATTTTCACCAGAATGGGGGGAAAAAAAAAATGAAAGAATGAAGAAACTAGGTACATATTGTTCTTATTTTGCAATTTTCCATTTCTATTTTTTTGCACAAGGATATACAAAACTTTTGTTTGGGGGTGGGGAGTTTAAAAGAAAGAGTGTGAAAGAGAAGTGTTATGTTACAATGATATTACATGGCAAAAGACCCTAACTCTCTCAAYCGGAACCGAGTAGGACTGGTGCATTCCTACGTATCTCAAGATATGTTACAAATCAAAAGGACAAAAAGAAGAGGAAGAAGGAAGAAAACCAATTAACAAATGTAAAYTGTCACTTTTTAAACTTCACAAGAGTCGGCTGTGCTGTCCAAAGATTCAGCTCGCCTATGTCCGGAGATGGGGCTGCGACGGTCTAACTGATCCATGTTTATTGTAACCTCATCTGCAGTGGCAGATAAAGACTTCTTGTGATGCTTCCTATGGTTTCTCATTTTGATAATCCGTGATAACACCTGCACAATGTCCCTCATGGAAGGTCGTTTTCTAGGTACACGATTGACGCATTTGTATGCAAGAGCTGCYACATCGTTGAGTTCTTCCAAATCGAATTTCCCTTCAAGACRGGAATCAACAATTTCTTCCCATCCAACTTTCCCGTCAGTGTTCATAGCAGCCTAACATAAAAGCTTCACTCGCTTACAAGGGAGGAATATAAATGACAGAGAGAGGGAAACATAGTGATCAGTCCCCCAAAACTATAAACAGGATTTAGACCAGTTTATCAAGCTCCTCGTGAGAGAATTAACATGTTCTTGCTCCTTTTGCTTTTCATTTAGCTATAGCTTTTAATCAGACTAAGGGATACACTTACTAGTTCRACGTATTCCATCAGTCCTTGAAGTGGATTTCTGCCTGCAATTAGTTCAAACAGTAACACGCCATAGCTGTAAACATCACTCTTCTTAGTAAAGGCCCTTGTTGATATATATTCAGGATCAAGATATCCAAAAGTTCCTCGAATATTGGATACATGTTTGTTGACCACTTCTTCCCTTGATAGCCCAAAATCAGCCACCTGCTTAAAAGAACATAATCTGTGTTTAKTAGTATTTAAACCACAACACTTCGAGTGACAATAAGAAYGTTGGACTAACTTAAAGTACTGAAAACAACTAARCAATGTGAAATGTGAATACATAATCGGTTACACCGTGATAAAATGTTGTTTGTTTACATATATCTTCTGCAAATGCAAATACAGAATTATAATGGCATACCCTGGCTCTCATGGTGTCATCCAGCAAAATGTTGGAAGATTTGACATCGCGATGTATCACAGGAGGAACTGCCTGAAATTAGTTGAGCACAACCAAGCAAGGAACATAAAATAAGCATAATTGAGTGTCCATGCATTTATGTGGCAACGAGTGAACAATGCAATGCACTAAATGAACAGCTTACCCCATCATGAAGATACTCCAAGCCCCTAGCTACATCAAGAGCAATTTGAACCCTCAAATCCCATTTCAGTGGTTGGATCTTTTCACCTGATAAATGAGATGAGAAGAGTACCCCATTACAAAAGTATCCTTATCGGAATAATAGCAGTAATTGTGCTCAGTAAATTTTCCAAAATATAGTTCACAGAGGATATTCCACTAATATTCCAAAAAAAGGGAAAAAAAAAAAAAAAAAGGAAGAAGAAGAAGGGGACTTCATTCTGTAACTGGGAATTTACAATTGGCAGAGGGATTTCGTGGCGGCTCACTGAGCAAAKGTCCTATTGGATATTAATTGCACGATATGAATGGTTTTGAATTCTGCTTGATCTATAAGTCCACTTGAGCATTAGAGAGACAAAKTTGTAAATTTATTGCTCTAATTTTCAGGAAATCAGGCTGCCAGGTCATGATTTATGATCAAGTAGGGCAAACAAGAGTTACTTCCATGAATCTTCAGTGAATTTTGGGTTTACTTGAAAGCTCCCAATTTTATTAAATGACTCAGTATGGTTCCTCTAGGATGTGAATATTCAAAGATCTAATATAGTAACTCCTGACCAGGTAGTGAACTTTTACATCCTGTATTAGATGACCAATAAAATTTCATTGTATGCGCAATTTGGGCTGGTGCTCATTTGGTATAGTTTCCTATTCAACAACTCGAAACTGGAWAATCTAAGTTGAGATTCTTGCCAAAAATAAGACTTCAGTATAGAGCTGAAAAATGGAAACATGAAAGATTCCTTCAGTATAGAGTTTCCACAACTTACTATATAAATGAGATGCCAAACTGCCTCTACTCATATAGACATAGATAAGCATATGCTGGCCCTTCTCCGCACAGTATCCAACCAAATTCACCAGGTTCCTATGATGTAACCTTCCAAGTAACATGACCTGAATGGACAAGATATGCAGAAAATTTATACACGGAACAGAGTACAAGGTTTTAACTAATCACTAATCTTTAGAAAAACAACTGATATATCTGGAACTATACATGAATTCCCCTGCCCCCTTGACATGATTATGAGCTTGAATTTACTAGCAAAAGATCCATCTAAATTCTTAAATTCCTTATTCGAAGCACATCTTCAGAATCTAATTGAAATAATGCTACTTGTCAACTTAACATGTATATAAAACATTAGACTTATTTTCAACCCATTAAAACATTACAAATAAGAAAATGGAACYAGWATAAGGAAAAAAAGAAATTACAGTACAAATATCTCCTTTACAGTCAGTTCTGCGTTTGACTTCTTGCAATCAAAAGTTTCCACTCATTAAATATGTAACTGGTAAGACATCCAAAGTCATTTTCCTTATTTTAGCATATCGATGAGGAAATTTTTCATGATTTTCCTACCTTAAATACATCTATTGCAATTGATATAGTGTCAGAGCAATTGGCAGCTGCRTTTTGCATTTTTTAGAGCCTAAGGATCCAGTAAACATGTGCAAATAGCTATTGCTATGGATTACTAATCACATGAGAACTATTTTATGAGATATTTTTCTCTAATCTTCTAGTTGAAACTTGGAATGTTTCAAAAAGTTAGTCAATGGTTAAAAACCTTTTGATGGGTAAAACTTCAAAATCACCTGTAATAGTCTCAACAGGCTGGGAATGTGAAGACAGGTAGAAACAAATTCAAGGACGGTTAATAATAGTTACCAACAAAACTTCGGGTCATGAAGCAGAATACCTCTGTTTGGAATTCTTTCTCCCCTTGCTTAGAATCAGTTGCAAGTACTTTCACAGCAACAGTTTCCCCAGTTGACATCTGAGCTTTGTAAACAGGACCAAAAGCCCCTTGGCCTATTAATGTAGTAAAATTATAGGTTGCTTTCTGCAGATCCCTGATTTTGAGTCCAAAAAAGGTTCAAGATTCAGAAGCGGCAAAGCTCAAGCATTTGAAGTACATGGACAACAAGCTCTGGAAAGAGCTTTGCATTTATAAAGATATATGAGCTCTCTTAAACAATTCTGTGTATGAGATAGAAGCTAAACTGGGATAACTTGGGACTCTAAAGACTCTTCAAGCAATAAACTCTTGTCCCTGTCATAGATGAATATCAACTAGAAAACTGCTTCTTTCTGTGGACAACAAGGAGCCCAGTACATTATAATTGATATAACCACTTTAATCGACCAGGCCCAAAATATTCCAAATTTTCCTAGTGTCCGAAAATTCTCACCAAACATCCAGTTAATATTTTTGTCAAGTGGAAATTCCATTAAGTTTGAAGTGCTTATTAATTTGTGCACATTTTGATCGTAGAAGCTTTGATTTCCARGGAATGAAATCCAATAGCCAGATCATTTTGTAAGAGAAAAATAGAGAAGAAATTCCCACCTATGATCTGACCTAATTGCATAAGAGAATGAAAATGGCTGTAAAATTAATCAGAAGATCAAGTAATCTAAGGAGCCAAAGAAAGCTACATACTTGTAAGAGTACTCCAGTATACCAGATGCAGAAACCACATGAGCCTTCTTAAGTCCTGCAAGCCAGAAGGACATCCCATGTTGTATACTAGACTTTGGAGACTCAGTTCCAACTGATGAGTCTGATAATGCCGAACAAGTATCAACACCATTTTGACGTATGGGGATGGTGGCAGCCCTCCTAGAACTGCTATTCCCTATCTGGGAACGTTTCCTGTGATATCTGAAGCAGAAGAATGCAACTACAGCCAAAAGCAATCCAATTACAACTCCTATGGAAATCCCAATTATAAGCCCAGATGACTCGCCTTTCATCTCTTTCTTTGTGATTTACACACGCTATCTTACCACATAGTCCGTCATTCCACCTGTTAAAATATTCAAAATGATAAACATCAGAGAAGTCATAAGCTTGCAGAGAACTTCTTTCACATATACCACCGATGAAATTCCCTAGAGCATTAATTCTCAGCGGACCATCTAAGTTTACTACACTTCCCAGACAACAAGAAGCCTAAGAAGTTGGATGATTAGCATCCCTACTCTTAAGGCTCTGTTTGGAAGTCACAATCTGGTGAGGCAATTGACTAGTTTTTGCACTCATAATGATCTCAAACATCAGGGAATGCMAGCAGTTAAAAAAATATATATATACAAGACGATGTATACTCCCTAGAGCCATCCCATCACTGACATTCATCTGATGAATAGGAACAAATTTCTGGCAACACATTGTCCATGAAGAATTAATCACCAAAGACAGAAACAAAAATGTCAGTTTATCAAGAAAAAAACAGACTTCACTCACAACTCGGAAGCAGAGAACAAGAAATAAAGTCAAACACTGAGATTTAGTCAAATTTGAGGCAGAGTTGTTCAAAAAAAGTCAAAGTTGCACTAAATTTAGAGATTGCAAAAGAAATCCAGACTTTGAAGAACAACAGCAAAAGAAAGGCCTAAGTTTCTGAAGTACAAGGAAAGAGAAAAAGCAACTGAAAATAACTTAATCTGAAATCCAGTAATAGAAATTTCGCAGCAAGCAAACAATACATTGAGCAAATAAAGCAAGATACTAGTAAACAAATTAAAATAAACAATTAATGAAACTTAAGTTAAACAAAGACTCAAAGAGTCCAGATCAAACATCCTAATACCATAGCAGAAGACATGCACTACATGTCTTTCTGCTTATGCATCTCCYTTTACTTTTTCCAAAAATAACGGACAGTAACGCATTGYTGACGTATTCATACCTTTTTGATTGTCAGAGATGAAGTCGAAGCAGTTACTACTGACTCCAGAAGCAACAAGCTACTTCCGCTACGTGATTTTCTTCATCATCCAAAGCAGAAGATAACTGAAATTGGTGAGAGAAAATGAAGGTGGAAATGGAGAGGAAGGAATCTGGTTTAAGGGAGAAGATACGAATACGATCTGTTTGTGCTGGCGAAATTTTTACCTTTACAAACCATTAAAGAACAAGTCACGTATGGACTGAGTAATCCAAGGACAAAATTGGAGACTCAAACCCACAAAGAATATCAAAATGAGATTGATTTGCATCTCTTTGTATTTCTCTCATTTTTTAAATTTGGATTTGTCGCCATTTACATTTGAGTTGTAAACGCGCGTGAGGGCTCGGTCTTCCTAATATACCCTTATCTCCTTCTTCACTTTTTCTTCACTYTRMTTTATACATWCAACTCCATGTTAGATGTGCAATTTTGACCATTCACATTTCTCTTTTGACAAACAAAAGCAAACTTTTTAACGAAAATTAGCAAAATTAAATTACAAGTCTTAGAGATGAACAAAATGRTGAGATGAAATTACAAGWCTACCTCTTAAAAAGGMGGTCCATTTTTGKTTTTTTAATAATTAATTGTCCTCTTAGCAAATAAAAAATATATCAAATGTATTTTTGTTATTTTAATTCTCATTTATTATTCTGTCACATACTTCAACTTATGCACTTAAATGTACATTGATTAAGATTAAGATTATCATTTTATTTAATTTTTTATAAAAAAGTAAAATTTTAATATGCGTAATTTTATTTAAATATATAATTAGTATTTTAAAAGAATTCAATTAATTAGAAGCATTGCTGCATAGCCACTCTCATTGAAACCTTAAAATGACAATGGGGGATGAACAGACAACATCAGGGACATGAGGACCAAAGATTCAACTCTATAGGACAATAAATTGAATGGATAACCAAAAACTTAGGCCGGACGTTCAATTGCTCCGAAGACTAATTCAAGACTGACATCAAAGTTAGGTTTGATGTTACAAACATCATTCATCACTTCTCTTAATCTTATCAAATGCAATCATTAATTTCTGCTCTCTTGTTCTGTAATTTTCTTASCYGATCTRCAGTAGCAGTATTTCATGATAAATTTATATGCACGAACTATTTCTTAAATTTTTAATATTTTAATAAGATTATAATAATAACGTACTTGTAYAGATAAAACTGAATAGAATTCTTACGATTATATTCGCAAAATATCTGAAAAGGACCTTGCTATGTGATTTGGTGGCTAATAAGGTGGGAAAATTGAGGAATGGCAGTAMTCAACCTTAAACCTAATTCATCAAGTTATGTAATAGAAATTCGAAGCGTTAACCTCAACAAGAAATGAGAATAAGATCACTGGGGAAGCTCTTAAGGTCTTACACGTTTCACCCTRTTGATAATGACTTCTATTTACATTGTGAATATTAATTCGTCACTATTCATAGACTAGTACGTCACCATGTTTCTCCAAATTCCTGAGTTGACCATAATTAATTTATTGAGAGATATCGGTAAGTATTTAGCCCCAAGTTGAACCTAAAAATAAAATATTATTACTGTTTTTTTTTACTTAAGTAAAATAATTCTCTTTACTTTGAGGTGGGGCATTTAATTCTTGACCAGCCAAAATATGGACATCTATGGGTCTATATCATTTTTAACTGAAAAGCAAATATCTCACTGAAAAAAAAATCAATAACTCATCCTTTTCTAAATTAAAAAAACACTTTTTATGTTTTTTGTTGTGATATTGTGGGTAGTCATCTTTCTTAGTCAAAATTTTACTGTGTCTGCTTTAAAATATAAGTCATTTTAAATCATAAATAAAGATAAATATTATTAAAAATAAGAATGTCTTTTATGTAAAGTTCCTATATATATATATATACAGCCTTGGCCGTACAGAAGTGTACTTCTTTCTCTTGTGTATGAATTCATGGTAAAATTAATTACGATATTTTCCTCTCTTTTTTGATAAGTATGATTAAATAAGTCAATTTTTAAGGAATATAAATATGGATAGAATTGAAATATTTTTTTTGTAAATTTAGAATAACTTATATTTTTTAAAAAAACTCCCTTAAAATGATTTACATTTTTAAAWCAAAGATAGTAATTAAATTTTATATAAATTAGTCAAGTGTGAAAATATAATTTTCGAGAGTTCGATTAATTAATATAAAAATATCAAATCTTTTAAAAATACAAGAGGCACGTATTGTGGCACTTTTCTCAAAACTCCCCCACCTAGGGAGAGGGGAAAGAAGATTGAAAGGTTTTGATAAACTTTGTACTATAAGCTCCCCCCACGTAGTACTATAATAGATAAAATGCTGTGACATGAGATTCCTTTCTTAGCGGACATCGCACGTTGGAGACAAGAAATAAAAAAGATAGAGAAATTAAACACACATAGACATAGAGCATCATTCCCATCTTTGAACATGGAGGAGACTCATGGCTCATTTACTCCTTTTTTTTTTTTTTTTACTTCTTTTTCACATTTTATATTGACTTGGAAGAGAATTATGCTGCCTATCAAAAGTGATTAACGTTTTGTTGAGTTTTATGTAAGGTAATTGAAGGAGGAGATTATACTTTAACCGATTTTTTAATTATTTTATATTATCAATATTTATCTAGAAATATCGATAGATATATAAATGAATAATTCAATTTTCTCTACCTTAAATGACCATCACGATATTTACCTAATTATATTGTCTTTTATTGCTATGTCCCAATCCAAAGATAAGAAAAAATCTGCCTTTCCATTCAAAAAGGACAGAAATTAAAAAAAAAAAAAAGTAAAGTTACACAAGGTGACGTGTGAGGTCAATCTGGTCATTTTGGAAGAATACAGAGGAGTACAGAGCAGCAGAATGTTTCGAAGGGGGTGGGAGAAGCGCAACAGTGTATGGATAGTGAGGGAATAATGGGAGCGATTCGGCCGCATTTCATGTTTGAATGTACCGTACCTCAAAAGTTGCAACGGCATTCCTGGCAATCACGGGAACATCGTGCCCTGTTTATATTTAATCGCGGCTCACTTTATTTAGGTTTTTATTTTTTTAGATCTTTTCTTTTTTTTTGGCTAATTTTCTCGGTCCTATACTCCTATTTTTRGTGGGAAGTTGTGTTTTTTGGACGGTTTCAATTTTTGCAGTTGCAAATTTACCTTAAAAATAAAAGAAAAATGAGAAATTAAAAATAATATATTAGAAAAATACATCTTATCGTGATGACATATATTACTAATGTCAGTTATCACCTTAAATGATATTTTTTAATYGGATAAGATTATCCTTCAATTCTTCCACTTCTAAGGAAGACATATTTTTTTTAAGGACAATCTTGTCAATTAAGAGATATTATCTACAATTAACCTTGCTTTGAGTATATAAAKGGACAATGTTAAAAATATATTGACATACGATTGAATTYAGATAGGTACAAAATATTTTATAATTTTGAATGTTTTTAAAATTATGTGAATTAATTTAWAAAATTAAATTCAAAGTATTTRATACGTTCAATATTTCTAAAATTCTATAAATTTATTTAACAAMCTAAATTCAAAKYATTTTATATGTTTAATGTTTTTAAAATTTTATRAATTAATTTAACAAGTCAAGTTCGACGTATTTCATATGTTCAATACTTTTAAACTTCTATTAATTAATTTAGCCAATTAGACAAGTTAGGAAGTATAAACTTTTAAGAGTCTAGATCCATAAGACAAAGTCATAGTACCCTCCTAGATTTGGTATAGGGATTCATTCACATTGAAGAATTAGTGTGACTAATTTGTTTAGTTGATTATCAAAGTTCTCCTCACTATTTCTTATCAGCTCCATAACTTTGATTTTGTTTGATTCATTCTCGATTTAGTTATGTATGATCCTTACAAGTAGAAGTTCTTCTTCAACATGTCATCTACTGGATGTTAAAACTTGTGAATCTGAAGGTTTAGTTGGAAAGCAGCCATTCTTTGGGGTCCTTGAAATAAATGGTACTTCCCGTTTAGAGGTATGAGAGAAAGTCTATCAAGAGCAGGTTACAACATCAATCCAACACAAGATAAGTAGCACAAAATATCTAAAAAGAGTCCAAAAAATGCGCAATATTCCTCATGCAAATGAGTGTCAGTGCTGTCATTAGCTCAAATAATTTTTCTTTCCAAACAATCACAGGTGAATTATATAAAAAGGAAATTTATGTTACACTAAATACAGAATCACAGATTGAACTCAAAGACATGAGCTGAAAATAACGTCTCGAACATATATTTATCTACCAACCGCAGCAAGCATAACTAAATATCCTTTACATATTTATAGAAACAAATATCTTACATTCTTACTTGTGCAACTAGTGCTACCAACTAAGGATGACTTGAATTTCATAAAATGTAATAGGAAAGTTGTAAACATTAAGGAAAAAGTAAATAGAAAATGGCAACATTAAAGGACTTTAAAGAAGATAATATAAGATGAAAACATAAATGAACTTGGCAAAAACTGTTGTCCTAGACATGTAGAGACGGATATAGAGATGGATGAAGAGAGAACCACATCCACCATCTAATGGAAGTTGAATGGTCTATTGCCAATTCAAACAAAATTTTATCCACACAAAGATAAATATTGGACAATCTGTGGTGAATATGTATTCATTTTGTTGATATTGTTGAGCTTGACAAACTATGAAGGATATCCATTCAAGTGAACAATTTCATATTCATCTATGTTTCCTAATGACGATCAACAAAGCACGAGGACAAATAATACCTTACATTAGAATATATCTTTCACAATATGTGTTCTTGCGTGCAATTGTACATTATACTTTGAGGAGGAATATCAGTAGAAATAATAAAGGTTTTAGTTCAGTCAAATGCGTCTCACTTGAAGTATATCGTTATATATTGTTACAAGAATCATTCTTGTTAAAAAATTGTTACTTTTACATATTTTAAAATATTATTTTTCAAAACTTACAAGTTATTACCAAAAAATGTACAAAGTACGTTAGTGCATATTAGTATCATAAGTGTATGGATTTAGAATTCAAAAGTATAATTTAGCATCCAAAATTTATGTTTGCCCTTCTAGAAAAAAGAAAAGAAAAGAAAAGAAAAGTTAGGTGTAATTTTTGCTAAAGTAGATATGTTATCAAGTACTACATACTTTTTTTGAGGAAAAAAGAAGCTTTGTATTAAACCTTGGCTTCTGCAGGAGAGCAGCAAACAAAGATAGAGGAACGGATTCAATCCAGTACATAGAATGCAAAATTGACAAACCAATACGAGCAAGCTCATAAGCTAAATTATTCGCGGAAAGCTTAATACGAGAAAAATCTATGACGGCAAACGAAAGAGCTAGTCGCCTAATATCAGCAATTATATGGCCAATGAGAGAGCCATCATCATCCACAGCTGCACGAAGGCGGCTGATGATGTCCAAGGCATCGCTTTCCAGGGTGAGGTGCGAATTAACATAATGAGTAGCAAACTTTTGGCCCTTTAGGGCCTTTCGGGCCTCAGCGTGTAAAGCACACCTGCAAGCCAGGCCTTTCATGGACATGGAGGAGATCACTTTGCCTCTGCTATTTCGAATGATTGCCCACAAACCCATGCAAGAAGATGACCATGCTCATCAACATTTTGCTTGTACTGCATTTCTCTAGGGGGACACCACTGAGCTGAAGCCACAGAGGGACCTTCACCAACCACATTTACAGTTGCTATGAAAGCATTCTTACCGGCACATTTACAGCTAGTGAACAGTACTCTTTCATCGGCCATATTTACTCTTCATACCGACCGACAACTCCTGCAGCTGTTATCAAATCACTGACCAGAAAAGCAGTTGAGACCTCCTTCTTGATCTTTCTAATCAGAGATTAAATAGAATGTGCGTGTTTCAATCAAATTCAGAGTTAAGGYATTTTGAAGCCGGATTAAGCACATTTACTGTCACGGAATCCACCCGCAGCATTGAAGACAATATCCAAATCATAAGTATTAACTAAGCTATTCGCTAGATCTGGTGATTACCCATTATTTACTTTTATATTTTGCTTAAGATCAGTTATTTTTAAGCGAATTTACCAACAACTTTGTGTATAGGACTTCTATTTCTTCAGAACGTTTGTTCATGCGCAACCTAATTTTCATAAGTATATCGTCATGAGTTTAAAATATTTATTTAAATGATGAGCAAAACTTTTTAATTGTTTAACTTTCTTATATCATTATTGTTAACCATCACAGCGAGTTTGTGTATTTTGATCATTGTGCATGTTGTGCAATATATCCGATCATTGTAGCTCTTAAACTAGAGGCTGGACATCATGTTTTAATAATTTTATATTCTACAAATTATTTTTAAATAACGAAAGATTAATTTTAAAGTCTGTTTGCTGATAGTTTCCATTTCATA
>MEJB01000008.1:3445034-3583547 GCA_001752375.1 Rhazya stricta
AAAAAAAAAAACTACAAGAAAAAGGAAGAGACAGGTATGTTAAACTGGAATTGTTTGGACATATTCTAATAAGATTTTCGATAGCTTTTGTCAAACATTACACTTGGTTATTTTTCATTGTCTAGAATATGTTTTGTAAGATATCTTTATTCACATTATATGCTATATGTCATTCTCATTGAATTTATTTTCAAAGATGGTCGAACCTAATGGTTCGGGACCCTCCAAATCAAAATGAGAAAAATGGGGAACTGAAGTTGAGAATGCTTTCATTGATATATGTAATTTCCATAAAAATATCTCTGGAAAGTGGATTGGCTGTCATTTTGATGGTGATGTATGGAAAGAAATAGCATCCGAATTTTTTGAGGCCATGGGGAAGAAGCTATCAATGGAACAACTTAAGCAAAAATTTCAAAAGTTATGTGAAAAATATCAGCTTATGAATTGGCTGTGTAGCCAAACCGGTTTAGGTTGTATTGCTCAACTGCAAACAATTAAAGGCAAGCCATGGCACTGAGATGCATGGATCAAGGTATTCATTAAGAGAATTCATAAAGAATTTTTGATCGGATTATAAATCTATATTTGTTTCTTTCAATTTATAAACTACGTTCTTATATGTTCTCAGAATTAGTCTATTAATTGTTATGTTCTTGAAACTTTGTTTCAGAAAAAACCAAAGCTAAGCATCTAAGGTGACATGGACTCCCCAATTACGAAAACATGCATCCGCATTTTTTTAACAGCGGGCACAAGGCATGTGCCACAGGTCCAGTATGCAGTCCCCGCTCATAGAAGACGATGATGACAGTGAATGACACGTTCATGTAGGGCATCCGAGTCCATTTGATGTACAAGATAAGCTTGGTGATTCGTCAAATGATGATTATTTCCAGCCCTTCAATGAGCATTAATCAATGTTCATGAGACATACATTTTCGGGCAGCAAGAGGAAAATAACATCTCAATGCACCGTCAGTCAAAAGCGAATCAAGAGAAGCATTAAAGAGAAGGAAAAATTGGATGCACAAAGTAAGGCCTATGCTTTGTTTGTTGAGAACATGTTATTGATGAACAATACCATGGAGCAGCAGCGGTATTCACTTCCTCAGAGTGGCTCCAAGATTACTTCGGACATTCCTGATGTGTGTGTTGTTTTGAGGGAAGATTTCCATTATCTAAGTGGAAATTAATTGCTGAAGATTAAGCTAYATCTCTATGATGACAAGTGGAGAAAAATATTCACGTCAATGCTGAATGAATTTCGTGAGGCTGAAAGTCAGTTAATCATTCATGGCTCATAGTTATTTCCTGAATTCCTTCATGTTGGATTTATTGTTTTTTTGGATGGCGTTCTTTCTGCTGATGTTGTTCTTTGTTTAGACATTGGTGTTTGCGTATAATTGTTGGTTTCAACATTGTGGTTGAGGACGTCGTTGTGACTGTACAGTTTTCTGTGGTTTGTTGCATTAATCTATTTTACTTAGGTTACCGTTGATGTTCTCTTCATTAGTCAATTAATTGTTAAATTTTTATTTGTTGTTATCAGGGAGAATATCCCCACTATGCATTTATGCTAGCATAACTTTAAACGTTTAAAGTCTCATTTAATCGCACAATAGGTTGCAAATTCACTTTAGTTGTTTGGCACTTTTAACTCTTCTTCCAATCATAGATTTATGWAAACATGGCAGAGTACTTGAACAATCTTACATTAGATAATCTCATACATGAGGATGAATCGTTTGAAGCTTTTGACAATCTTGTTCAGCTGGACACTTTGACAGAGATGGCAGATTCATACTCAAAACAAACTCAAAGAAACCTTTATCGAACTTCATCTTTGATTGGCTGTTTCTGGGTTAAAGTGTTACTAGATGGAGACCATTACGTATAATGGAGAATCTTGGTATGCAAACGTGTTGATATCTCAGAAAGTTTAGCAATATTCTTAAATTGTGTATAATCAGGTGGAATCATGACGTGAACCTTGTGAGAGCGTTTCCAGCATTCAACTAAGACATGTTCTCGGCATGTCAAGAACATGGCTTGCATGCTCTTGAGTCTTGGACTCGAARTCATTCGCCATTGAAATATTAATGACGTTCATCCATAAATACTGACAGATTGTCAATATTATCTATGGTTTAAGGTAATCGTACAATATTTTCTTTAATTGGATTTGTTGTTTCTCACATAATCACGATGTTCTTCATTGATTTGCGACAATGTGGGATTGTATTGGAGGAATTGATGGTACATGCATATCTGCGAATGTTCTTGCTGCAAGAATGGAGACTTCTCAAAATCGTCAACATCTAATTTATCTTCGTATTTATGGGATGGGAGGATCGCGCTTATGACTATAGAGTCTTCTGAGATGCAATTGAGAAATCCAGAATTTGGATTTCAATGCCCCCACCAGATAATAATAATTTATTTAACATCATTTTCCTATATGAGTTCATATACATTTATCCCAAAAGTTATCCCTTTTTCCTTCTTTGATAATTTCATATGTAGCTTATTTGTATATCATTATTGTTTCAAGGAAGTACTATTTGGCTGATTTCAGGTACCCAATCAACTAGGTGTTCTGGGACCATATAGGGGACCGTTACCATCCAAGCGACTTTTGTGGAAAGACAAATTTTACAGGTCCCCATGAACTTTTTAATCATAGACATTCATTTCGCTTAAATACTTTTTTAAAAGATGTTTCGGCATTCTAAAGAGAAGATTCCAGATACTGAAAGCTTCAATGCCGCCATACAATTTTAGATTGCAAGAACCATCATAATTGCATGCTATGTACTCCATAATTTTATTTGCTATAATGATCATCAAGATGCCTTATTTCTCGAGATTTTGAATGAGAACTCACATTATGAAATAACTACATTTGATATCGGCACGGATGACTTTGAACATCAAACATTTGGACATCGGTCACAAGCTGAGACCCATGAACGGAATCAGTTTTGTGAAGAAATTGCAAATTTACTTTAGCAAAGTCATGCGTCCTAAGAATGTTGATTCGAGATATTTTGTCCGTGTATCTGTTGTCATTAAGCACYGCATTAGCTTATAATAGTTAATTCATTCGAACAATTTCGTGAATTGACTATTATATGTGTTTATTTCATAATTTTCCAAAACGGAGGTCATTTTTAGCTGATTATATGTTTTTGGATTGTYCAATAGTTTCAACAATTTATTTACGTAAAACATTGAGCATGTATCTAAGTGAAAATGCACTGCGAGTCCGATTGATAGGTTGGCAGATAAACATACACATAGAAAGTATAAAGAAACGCTATACATTTTATATTATCCAATRAACAAATAAYATYTATAATATTTATAGAAATGCTCYGAAGTTTCGATTKGATCATTTATCATATAATACCTAWAATGKTTAAGGAAATGTGAGATGGCAAATTCACTTAATCAATCTTTTAGTAGAAAAAAAATTATCATTGTTTGCTCTGCATGTCAGTTAAATGATTAAAGAAATAATACATAAAACGTTTATATAAAAGCTCTACAATTTTGGTTAAATGATTAATCAAATGAATAATTTGAATGACATTTATACATGCTGAATGAACGGATCTTAGACGGTTCATTGGGAAATCAACCCAAACCCAACAGGCTACAGACATTTCATCGTTTCTTTTTTCATCCAAACCCTAATTGATAGCCATTGCAGCTTGCCTTTTTCACCCAAACCCTATTTTATCGTCGTTGTCTTAAACATAAATCTCCTAACACAATCAGCCCTATAAATCAGTATGGGATTCTATTAAATTGGATACACATCTTTATTAGTTGTAAACGATTATTGTTAGTCGTCGAGAAATGACTATCACAGTCCTTGTTCTCACAAAGTATAAATTTTCTCGGTGGTCCCAATTAAAAAAAAAAAAAATACTCCAAAATGGTGAGAAAAAAATCATTGGAGAACCACGTGATGGTAAATGATAGCTCTTAGTTGTGGACTCCATGTACATGGAAATTCCTCATAATGCTGAAACAGAGTCCATCGACATCAAGAGAGATAAAAAAACACCACCACGAAAACCAAGTTTGTTCATCTGTAGGCATTTCGAGAATCGATTCTTGCAGCAATTGCGGAGCCGATGGTTGTAATGAGAAAAAATTTCAAAATACAAAAACTTGAACGACGTTGTACCGGAGCTTGAGGATCTGATGGAGGAACAAGGATGGAATAAGCTACTCAAAATTACTAATTGTTGCTCTTACCTGGTAAGATTGTTATTCTTCAACATGTTTCTCCAAGAAGATAGGTATGATAAGACAATTGGTAGGTCGTTTGTGAAGGGGAAGCAAGTTTTTTTTTGACAACTACTTTTGTGAATGATTTGTTGGACTTGGATGATGATGTATTCTGCTTAACTAAAGGAGCAGAACTAGAGAGCCATAAATGGCATACTATTGACAGGTTTGAAGTAGATAGGTTTTTGTTCAAAGGATGAAAAATAAATGYTAATTCCATGAATTTGATTGCAAGGGCATTGTCAATTATTGTGGTTCACTGGTTGCACTATGTTCAAGCAAAAGACATAATTGATTCAGATTTGATTCTAACCTACAAGGTTATGAAATGACAAAAAATTAATTTTTGGGATATATTTATCCATAACATCGAACTGCCACACCGCCATAGAAAGAGGAAGCTTCCATACAACCAACTTATCATGCACATTTTAGGTTTGATGAATAGTCGCCCAAGTGATGGTGAAAGTTGTGGAGAGGACAAGCTCTTTTTTGCAAGTCGAAACCTCTAGGCTATTATTAGCAAGAGAAAGGGGACTAATAGTGAAGAAGAGGAAGGTGACGATGATGATGTCGAATAGGCAAATACGAAGGCAAAAGCAGGGAGGCTTGAAAGCTTTGAAAGGAAAACTGATAAGATAGAAAGAAAGGTTGTGAAGATTCGTGATTCACTGAAGAAATTGAGAACAAAGATTAATGATAAATTCAATAACTTAAAGTTGTTACAGCAGGAAAATTGGAAAAAGTTGTTTGCTATGTTGGAAAGTTATGAAAAGGCTAATAATGAAGCAATGGCACAAGGCAATGATGGTGGATCCATATGGGAGATGGTAGGAATTGATGAGAAATTTGTTGATGTCACTGTGCATGTCCATGAGAATGACTGAAGTGGGGAATCCGTCTGTTTAAAATTGACAAATCTTTTTGAAGTGTTAACACTTTSTTAGTCAAGTGATGTGTCTTTGTGTTAAGCTTTTACTGGTTTTGACTTGTTTTRGTGAATATATGTGTGAAACCTTGTTAAGCATTTACTGCTTTGGATTTGTTTTTGGTTTCTATTCTAGGTTATGTACTGGTTATGAAGACTATTTCATGCTTGGATCGATGTTGTTGGTTTTATGCCTTTGTATTAATCTTGTTTAACTGTGTGAATATTGTGTTTGCTGATATAGTATTAACATTGATAATCGATTAACAATATCCTTAAGTGATTGTTCTTACCGACAGAGCTATTGGATGAAAATTTATAATCATTTAGTCATAATGAGTCACAAGCAATTAATCATTTTTTATTCCAAAATAATCGTTTATTAATATTGATTAATCGTTTATTCATCGCAATTTATCTCTAATCTTCTACTTGTTTGACAATATATGAATGGATAAATTTTTATGAAAATGATTTGTTTATTTATGATTAGTTTTGTAATCAAATTATATATTCCAATCAAAATAACATATTTACTTAAATTAAATCCACAAATTTTCATTCAATTTAAAAATTTTAAATTTTTCCTGCCTTCTTCATTATATTTAATCCAAATTTCTACACTCCAACGAAACTAGATACCGAAATGGAGCCCAAATAGTGGGCCGGATTCTCAGCGAAACGTCAATTTCCTCGCAATGATCTGTTTCTGAGTTGATGATCACGTTCATCTTTTACTTGGGAAGGAAGGCGAGTGAGTGTTGCGTTTCACTGACGCTTCGGCCTCTGGCTGAATGGCTTCCTAGGTGCGCATGTGAGAAGCACATGGATTCACGTGCCTTTGTTCGTTTCACATTTGCCTTTCATCACTTGTCACGTGCCCAAGCTCGATCAAAACAATGAGAATCATACTTGGCCCAATAAGTTGGGCCGATACCTAAAATTAGTTTATTTTATCGGGTCTTCTATTTTGAAGAGAAGTCAAATCCTGAAAATCAAGACTGGATAATTTATTGGACTGAAATTTTTTTAAAAATATAATTACATATTCAAAATTTTATAATATGATTTTTTTTTTTTTTAAGTTGTACAATATAACTCTCAATTCAAATATATAATTTTAACTGCACTTGAAATGGGAGGAATGTCAGCAGCAAAACAGAATGCAATTTCTAGAGGTAGAAAAATCTAGCTCGATATGGACATATACAAAAAGCAACCAAATATGATTTGGTCCATAGGTCAATTTTTCAAATGTCATTTTCGTTGAGTTTCCAGCACTCTACTTATTTATACATCTCTAAATGTCAAGGTTGAGATTAAAAACATGGATTCTTGATCAATATAATTTCTTAACTTCCCTTTCTTGATCAAAATGTTTATTAAACTTAACGAGATTCTATATTCAAACCCTTATTGTGATACCATATTAAAATAGCTTTACGTCAAATCTTCATTGAAAAAATGGTACGATCATTAGAAACGTATTTCAAATCGAATATAGATTAATCTCATCAAATGGAGATAATGGAGAGGCTAAATTTTCTCATTTGTCGTTTGTCATATTAGCTAACTTTTACAATAGACAATATATATCTAGATATTATTTAGTGAGATTACTTTTTCCTTTTGAGAAGAAAATAAAAGTTTCCATTCGTAGGAAGGATTTATCCAATATTAGATATGATYGAAGAATGAAATTTCAGTGGCCGTAATAATCTCAAAATTCAGATCCTATAGAAGGTGTTCTTTGACCTTATCGTTTACAAACTTGCTCACTAGAAGATTAAATGGGATCCACAGAAAATGCCTAGCTAATTGTGGACGTGGCCTGTACATGGGGCTTATCCAGTCATACACAAATTCTCCAGGAAGAACCAGAGATGGGAACAGAAAATTTTCGGCTTCTCGTTCCCATGTGCGGCTTTATTTTCCTTTGATTTGAGTAAAGGGCACAAGGTTTTATTGCAATATCAAACATATATAATTCTAGTGTCCTTCTTGCTTGTGTTTTGCTACTTCAAATATTTTTTTAATTTGTTCGAGTTTTTGCAACATTTTTTTTAAAAAAAAGAGTTTTTGCAACACGTTAAGCACTTTAATTAATTTACGAATCTTTTGCAAAAGTATTTTTATATTATTTATTTTTAAAAAAATGTCATGCGATTAAGATAAAAGGTGTTTGATATTGTATATTATAGTTAATTTTCAAATTTCACTTCCCTTTCCTATAAAATATTAATATTTAATATGATATGTATTAATATTTCATACATTTAATCATGATATGTCAAAATATTTTAATGACATGACATATACATTATGATATTAATATTATAGTACTGAAGATGCTTTGATGGACGAAATTTCAGGGTCGTCCAAAAGGGGGGGATCAAAGACTTAACCCATGAAAGACCCATCATGGCTTCACGGAGAAGGTGGCTGGAGTCTTCCAGATGGAGATGAGGTATAAATAGGAGAGAAGAAGATGAAAAAGGGTCCAATGATCAACACCCCAATGAACCAAAATGCAACAAGTCAAAACCTCTTCAAGTCGAAGCTTGAATGGAGATAGCTTCCTTAGCTTATTTACAGGTGCATTTTAGCTTTCAATCCAGCCTTATTTCTAGTTGAATGATGATAATATTTTGTTGGCATTTTTTTCATTTTCATCGTTATATTTGGCGTCTAAAAAGTAACTAAGTAGATCAATCTTCTTTAGCTTTAAACTCATGAGAGATTCTTCTAGTAGCATGATCGCAATCTATTACAAGGTCTAAAAGGCTCGAAAGAACCTGATTACATAAACAAAAAATGAAGAGAAGGGAATCATAAAAAGAAAGAATCTAATTGAAGTTCACACATTATTCTACTGTATATGTGCATGTGTGGTCCGACACCTTTCGATAAGCAGTTATGAACGTGGAAGAGTCGAAGAACTTAGTGTTCTCATACAGTGTTGTTTTGCAATTGATGTCGATGGTACTTGCGCCGTGAAAAGTGAAAGGTGGAGTTCAGTCTTTCAGTAAAGGCAAAAGCATGCATCTTTTCGTATAGAAAAGTTCAAATCCAATTCATTCATTCATTATCATTCTTTCTTATCTCTAGATGTACGAAACAGGAACCCAAAGCCAACCATTGCTTTTCCTCTAGCAATCATTCGTTTATTTGAAGATTTCAGGAAAAACCGATCACTCACGTCCGTTTAAGGAAGGCATTCTAAAATCAGCATGTTTCGTACGTACATTTGAAACCTTATAGCATTAGACCTATAAGGAGATGTGTGTATTATTTTAAACTATTCGATTTTTTTATTAGACAATTATGTTATAATCTTAAAATATATTTATTATTTGGACGATCATGTTATGATTTCAAATTATATTTACTATAATCCCAAATTATAATAAGCTCTTCAATACTATGGAGATGAGAAAATTATGTGTTTTATGTGATTTTCATTCTTACTTTCCTTATCATGGTTCTTGCATTAATCCTTTTAGTTCACCTTTTAAAAAAATAACTTCAAATTACAAATAAATTAAATGTGATTAAGTGTTTAATTCAATTAGAAACACTATTTAAATACATTGTTTTATACCAAATAATATTAACATATAAATTTTCTAAAAAATATAATTGTAAATTAAATAAAATATAAATCCCTTAAATCTTGAATTCTCGRTCGGTTGAGCATCGGACAAGAAAAATGGAAAGAAAGTTCAAAGTCGTTTATCATTAATGGTTTCCAAGCTGGTCCGTGGGGTTTCAAATGGTTGAAAAACCAGGCTAGTCAAGTAATACCGCGTGCCACGTCAAGTCAAAGTAGTCAAATCTGAGGAGATTGTATTCTCATCCTCCACGTGGATAGTATTCTTTCATTGGCCGACTCTCGTCCACAACGCACGTCCACTAACCCCTTCCCGACGTCAGGTAGGCACGTGAGTCATCATTACCGCAACTCCACTAMATAGAAAAATAGCGTTGTGACGCTTTGTTTATGTCCTTTGGAGTCGCGTTATCCAAAATCGAATAGCAAATAGCAATAGAGGTGTTATAATGATGTTTTTATAATAATACTCTAAATATATACTCCTAAACGATGCTATTAAACATCTTGATATGTTACATAATGGGCAAAAATGTGAAGATTATATTGCGCTTAAAACCATCACAATAGATATCAATAATGACGTTTTATAAGAATCAATATATATATTTTTCGTAACATTTGGAAGGAGCCGACAAATGTATCTATTGTGATGTTTTTATAAACCTCAATATAGATACCTTTAATAATGTTTTTATAAGACTCAACATAGATATCTATTGTGATGTTTTTATAAGTGTCAATATAAAAATCTATTATAACGTTTTTACAATCGTCAATATAGATATTTGTTATGACACTTTAAAATCTATAATAACATTTTAGAAATGTCACTATAGAACATTAGCATCAAACCATATATATCTATGATGATGCTTTTAAAATATTATAAAAATAAATTTTCTTTTTAAAAAAATTATATAAATTTTCTTCATTTTTTAATCYAGCAATATATTTCAATCGACTAAATGAAATCACTCATCAATTTAATAAATAGATAATATTAAAATTCAACAATTAATAGTAATCATCTAATTCCATACAATATTTATATAAATTGTCAAAGAGTTGCTCCAAAACAAATAACTAAATATAATAGTCCATCTATTGTCCAAATACTATTTTTAGGTAAAACAACAAAATATAGTACGTTCAATTGCTCCAATTTTTTTCCCCCCCTAAAGTGTAGCTTTAACTTGTCATACCACTAGAAATGCCAAYTAATCTTCTTTGCATCTTCTTACCTATAGAATGGAAAAATACATTCACTAACATTAATCAGCATGATACATTATCCAAATTAAAAATGTAATACTATATATGTGGTGAAGGACAAAAATTTTATCAAATGACATGCCCAAGCAATGGGTGCTCCGATAAAGTCCCTAATWGATTGAAGAACTCCACATGGTCGAATCAATCTCTCCTTCCAATGGAGTAACACTAATACAATTACTTCATAGCAATTTTCCCAACAACTGTGGATGGATCCATGTTTTGAATCCAACCTTTTGGAACTACTTTAGATGTATCAAAGAAGCTAAGAAGTGAAACAGATGCATGAACCTATGAGTGAAATTAGCAAATAAAAGTATATTTGGTTACGACTTGTGCAAAGCCAATTGGTAAGAACTTGATGAGAACATAAGTCAAGATAACAATGCCAAGAATAGTAATTGAACACCAATTATGCATGTTTGAAAAGAAAACTCTAAATTCATAAGAAAATAACATAAGTAAGAAAACAAGAGCATCACTTTCATTTCCACCTCCCACAACCCAAGCAAGACTACTATCCCCATAGTTTCAACTAGTTGGCCAAACACTTAAGTAAAAACTATTCACAAAGTAATGAACAATATCCAAGAGGTTCTTCACAAACATGCCAAAATAAACATATTATCAATGGACTTAGAACATAAGCATATTATATGTTAATCATGAACATATTATTACCTACTAGCACCAATAAGCTACTTAATCATAAAACAGGAACAGCAAAAAGATTAAGAAATTATAACTTAATCATACAAATCTTTATAACAATTCCTACTAGCACCAATAAGACCAACAAATTACCAATGGACTTAGAACATAAACATATTATTAAACTAACACCCACAACAAATTGTAACTAAAAAAAAAAAAGAAAAAATTGCATTATGAAATAATACCTTAGTGCTCCCATGATACTATAGGAATCGAAGAAGGATTAGATCCTACTAATAGAGCCATTGAGTTGCGTGGGATAAGTTACTTCCTTGAGAAAATAATATTGCACACATCTCGGTAACTTCTTGATTCACATTTGTTAGTTGCTTCTGCACGCTTTCTAGCTCATTTCTTTGTTCTTCAATTATCTGATGAGATGAAGTACGTCTTGGAATTTTGCGCCAAGCATTAGAAGATGAACAGCACTACCACATGTGAATTCTACCAAATTTATTCAATCCAGGCACTTGGGCAAAGATRTCATTTGGAGCAAGTCTATCTTTTGAATTAGGTGGGAGTTGGCTAGTTCTTTCATTTATCTCATTCTACATGATTAATAGACAATAACCAAGATAATCTTCAAGCAACCAAAATCAACATATGCAAAATAAATTCATAAGCTCTTTAATTTAAAGATGTATCTCATTACCAACGCACTTATAACATCTGAACTTGATGGATTTCCTCTTAAATCTATTGATACTTGTTGAACAATTGTATTTAGGTGGGGGAATAACCTATCTCCTCTACCTAAATCATATAATGATCCACCAATGTAAAAAATAGACACATGCATTATAAGACATTACACGATGATGCATTTATAAGGTATGTAATATTTATAAATATATTATGCATAGAATTATACATCTCATCATGAATTTTCTTGAATGGCTTTTTTCTAGTAGTGTGATTCATCTTCTTATTACTCCTAATGTTTTTATTATTTTCACAAATGGCCTAATAAAAAAATATAAGTGTAAATTCAAATGCATGATAATGAAAACTAAAAACTACCATGAGATTAATAATGAAAGAAAAATATATTTTCACCCTTCTTTCTGGTATATCCCACCAAGTATTAAGATTAAATCACTAATTCTGTATCACACGATCATCTTCACAATGAGATTGGCTTTGGATGTTCTTCTCTGGATCCTACCATTTTTTTCTGAATTTTGATTTCCAATTCCTATATAGAATTATCTGTTCAGAACTAGGGAGTAGGTCAAACTTCTCATGTAACTATATAAATACAATGAAGACAAAGTTAAAAATAGTATGGAGACGAACGTAAACTTTTCAATTACTTAGGTTACATATTGACCGTGCCTTTACAAAACTTATCATTTCACCTCTTCTTTTCTCGTGGCATATGATGCCAGGTTCTTACATCAATAGGGGCATACTTGCCATTTGTTGCTATAGTTCCCAAAGACTCAGATAGTTTAGAACTCTTGTCACCAATTGGAAATCCAAATTTATTGCATTCAATTCTTATCGGATTAATGCCTTTAGGATGACCCCAAATATTTGTCATATATGTGGGACCCCTCTTTCTCTTTAAAGCATTACTACTACTGCATTCATTCAGTACAAAAACAAAATAGAAAAAGATGTTAGTTGTATTATTAGGGTTGGGCGAGTCGGGCTTGCCATGCCTTAGCTCAGCCCGAAATGTTTTATTTGAGCTCAATCAAGCTCAGCCTGAATAGATTTAAGAGAGCTGTGCCTGAGCTCAGCTCACATTCAAAGTGTGAGTTGGGTTGAGTTTGAGCTCAGCCCGAATTAGCCATACAAAAAAATTCATTTTCTGTAAAAATATTGCATATTAGGTGCAACCCTTCATCATAGAAGGCTACTGTGATGGCTTGTCCCTCAATCATTAGATACCTTATAAAGAACCTTATCTTGAACCTCATCAAGTATCCAATATATATTGGATGTTCTAAAGAAGAATGGGGATATATATTGGATATGATTCTCCCTCAATCATAAGGTATTTTGAACCTTTAACAGGAGATGTATTTACTGCAAAGTTCGTTAATTTGTCATTTTAAGGAGTCTGGTTCCTAAATTATTGGGAGAAAATAAACCAAAGGCAAAGAGCTTGTTTGGACAATATCAAATGTGCAAGTGAACTTAAAGTTCGAAAGATAATTCATTTGAAAAAAATAGCAAATCAATTGCCGGATGTCTTTGCTGACTCTACAAGGATAACTAAATTACATCTACCTACTATAGATGTTCCTATCCAGATTGATGTCTCCAAAGAGCAAAATACAATGTCTATAGCAATCGAGTCCAAAACACACCAGAAGCATGGTCGACCTCTTGGTTCAAAAGATAAAATTTCTCGAAAGAAAAGAGGACCAAATGATCCTGAAGATAATATTGAAAAACTTGACAAAAATGTTCAAGAGAAAACTGATGAAAGGATCCAAAATGAAAATAATACTAAGGTTTCCATCAACTATAACTTCTGACAAAAGTTGGACTCGATTGGAAACACTGTTGATGATGCATTTGTGTACAATATAACACTTGATGTTTTAAATGATAATGAYGATCTTGAGCCAACATCAGTTGAAAAATATCGACGTAGACATGATTGACCAAAATGGAAAGATTYGATTCAATCGAAATTGAACTCGCTTTCGAAAAGTGAAGTTTTTGGACCTATAATCCGAACACCTGAAGATGTAAAGTCCATTGGTTATAAATGGGTATTTGTGCGAAGCTAAATGAGAATAATGAAGTCGTGAGATATAAAGTACGACTAGTTGCACAAGGTTTTTCAYTGAGACCAGACATTGATTATGATGGAACATATTCACCTGTAGTGGATGCAACAACATTTCGATACCTGGTGAATTGTGACAGTATATGAAAATATTGACATGCATCTAATGGATATAGTTACTGCTTATCTATACGAAAATCTTGACAATGACATTTATATGAGAATTCCTGAAGGATTTTRTATGCTTGAAGCATGTAACCCTGAGTCTTGCAAAGGTTATTCTATTAAACYGCAAAAGTCATTGTACGGATTYAAGCAGTCTGGGTGCATATGGTATAACCATCTTAGTAAACACATATTGAAAGTAGGATAAAAAATTAATCAAATATGCCTATGTGTATATATTGAGAAATTTGTTAATGGATTTTTAATACTCGCAATATATGTTGATGATATCAATCCTATTGGAACTCCTGAAGAGCTCCAAATTGCAAGTGAATTATTTGAAACAAGAGTTTGAGATTAAAGATTTTTGAAGAACCAAGTTTTGTCTAGGTCACCAAATTGAGCATCTTGAAGATGAAATATTTATTCATCAATCAACATATACTGCAAAAGTTYTAAAAAGATTTTACATGGACAAAGCACATCCATTAATTAGTCCAATAGTTGTCCGATCATTAGATGTGAATAAAGATAAGTGGTGAAGAACTACTTGGTCATGAGATATGATATATCATTTGCTGTAAATTTGTTAGCAAGATTGAGTTCTTCTCTAACAAGACAACATGGAAATGGTGAAAAACATGTCCTCGGCATCTCCAAGACACAATTGATCTTGAATTGTATTATTCCAATAAAATCAACCCGAAGTTCATTGGATATGCAAATGTTGGTTATATATATGATCCACATAAAACACGTTCTCAAACTAGCTACATATTTGCATGTAGTGATTTCTTGGTGCTTTACGAAACAGTCCTCGGTAGCCACCTCATCTAATCATTTCGAGATTATAACTATTTAGAGGCAAGTCGAGAATGTGTGTGGCTGGTAATGATTCATTATATTCAAGAAAAATGTGATTTATCCTCCAGAAAAAGAATCCCAACTTTCCTTTATGAAGACATTGTAGCTTGTATAGCTAAATTAAAGGAGATAGGACACAACATATTTCACCAAAACTCTTTTATACTCATGAACTCTAGAAGAGTGGTGATRTTGATGTGCAGCAAATTCGATTATGTGATAATCTAGCAGATTATTTACTAAGAGCTTACCAACTACAACATTTTGAAAAGTTAGTGAACAAAATATGAATGCGTCGGTTAAGAAATTTCAATTGATTATCTCATCARGGGGAGTATTATTAACATAAAGAATGATGTACCCTTTTTCCTTTAATAGAATTCTTTTTTCCTAAGTTTTTATCTAGTAAGGTTTTATTGGGCATACGCTTTATCTTATAGATATTCAACAGGGGAGTGTTATGAAATACTTAATGATTATGTGGATRTTTAATTAGATTTTCTGAAAAGACCTAACTTTCTAATTATAACAAAGTTTGTATATCACATATTATTTACGTATTTTATTAATTCTTATATTTGAGCCTATAAATAGGCATCAGTAGTGACATTTTTAAACATAGAAATAATTTTGAATATTCACCGTGTCTCTCCTATTGTCTATGTACTATAATTTATACTATTATTATCGTTGTAATTCCATTGTKTCGAATAATTTTTGTAACAGTCTCTTCGATTTAATAATTTGGATAGTAGGGTCACTTTGTCGCTTATTACTTGCCTCCAATGCTAATATTCTTGTTATGTCTACCTGCTTATTCATGTACTTGGATTCTTTAAATTTTAATTTTGATTTTGAGAAAATAATAAAAAAATGTTATTCGGATAAGGATATTTTTGACCATTTTTGTGATCAGCCCAACTTTTGACCAGCTCCATATTTGGATAAAATAACAGAATATTAAAATGAATTAATAAATTCGGGATGCCATTCCACTTTGATTTAGAGAAGTGTATTTAATTTGACTTGGGGGAACAATATGTTGGCTTTCGAAAATGAGCCAAAAAAATTATTTCAAAAAAATTGCAGAATAAAATATTTTTTTCACCTCAAAATCTAATCCAAATAGAGCTGCAATTTTCAAACAGAAATCTATTGATTGWAAAAAAATTTAAATAATATTACGTATGAAACTTGCATATGTCATGCCAAATATCATATTGACATTTGCATTACAAATGCTAAAGTCATAAAAAAATAACAATTTTTTTTTATTCTTGACTTGGATCTTCATGAGCTTCATAATTATAATAAAATATTATTATTAAAATTAATATTTAATAATTTTCGTATAAATATTTAATTARTAAAGTCCGTATTGAATACTTGAGTTTGATGTTTTCGAAATTACTTCTAAATCCGTGATCYACTCCRTATAGCTAGATAGAATTATCATCTCGTCCAATTGTTTCCAAAAAAATAAGATATTTATTTTACATTAGTGAGAACACAATTATTTTAATATTAAATTTGTCCAAAAATTAATTGTTCTGAGTACTTTTATTTATTGGTTCTTTTGGTAGCTAAGTCTAATTTAGAACGTGTCTAATTAACTGGCATCTTCGGTGTTACTCGAAGAGGGCGCGTGGCTTTAAGCAAACCGACAAAGCAAAAGACAGAGTTCAAAGCGTGAAGAATGTTCAGCAAAGTCGAACGTGTGGTCGGCGTAACTAMCGTTTCAATCAACGTCAGCCTTCCGTCAAAATTCAATTCTCCAGGTCTCCGTTACCGTTAAAAGCCAGGAGGTTTCTCGCTGCCCTCCTTTCTCTTTCCCCTCCTATATATAATATCTCCATTCCAGAGCCATTTTTCGATTCTCTTCAACAATCGAAACCCATAAATATTCACAGCTGTCCAAATTTCCTTTGACCTATGAATTTGTACTAAACACATAAGAACCTTACTCTGACAAGGAAGAAGTTCTTTCGAAGCTGAAGGGTTCATTTTCATTTCTCAGCTATCAGGTACTMATTGTTGTCTCCATTTACTAAAATTTTCGTTATTGCTTACATGAAATTGTTTTGCTTATTCTGGGAAATGAGTTCTGGGTCAAAAAAGRGATTCTTTTTTTCCTTTCTTTCAATGGAGAGTGATGGAAAAGTTTTCTCCTAGCTTTGGTGGTTGTTGAAACATGAGAAACTTAAACAGAAGAGAAAACGAGAAGGAATTTAAAAGGGTTCGGTTCGCGTGCTCTCCACTTCAATCTTGTATAGAAAATTATGTAAGAGAGAGAGAGAGAATAGAAGACTTGCTTTATGTGGGTCAAGGAGTTGAATTTGTGCTTCGTTGAATAGAGGATTTTGTTTTACTAGGCTCAAGTCAATGAGAAAAAGGAATTGAAATCTCCTTAGAGCAGGGTTATTGATCTTATGTACATATTTTCTCTTCGGACAGAAGAGGTGAAGAAAAAATGAGAGAAACCTTCTTTCCTTTTCTCTCTTGATTCTCTTGTCTGCTGTGAATTTGGGTTAGAATGTGTTGTTTTAGCCTTTACCTATGTAGCTTCTCCTCTTGGGAACTTTATTGTCTCATCTTTTCTGGTATTTATTGCTATGTATAATCGTCAACTCAGGAAGTATTCCATTTCTGAGAAAATATTAATCTTGTTCATATGTGATCAAAAGCTACTGCTGCTCCTGGATATTTATTGATCCTTTGCATAGTGCTTGTTAAAAAATTTGATACTATCTGCTGATCTTCATGTACTTTGGTTTCTTTGTTTTTATTTTGTAGTTTTGTTCAATGAGTTATTAATTCCTGTTTTTCTTTGTTCTTTGTTCTTGTCTTATCCCTCCCCCTCTAAGATATCATGTTCACATTGTAGCTTTAATTTGTCCATTAAAACCGAAGAATTRGAAGCCAACTGAAGGAGTTTTGGTGCCAATATTTTCATCTCGATTGAATGGGTGCTTTTAATTGACTCTTGCCTAAGATTAAAAAAGCGGGATTAATAGGAAACTATGTAATTTCCATTTGAAAACAAGTGAATTGAAGGCTACCGTTTTGGTTTGCTAAGGAATAACATTTGATTTTCATATCAAAGGCTTCCGGGCCAGCATTAAGTTAATTGACTGACTATTCTTCTGCATAGAAATGTTATGTATTGTTTAACCTTTTGCCTTTTACTCAGGCAACGGGTTGGGGATGGGGGCTTAACTGGTAAAGTGAGTGTTGTAATTTGATTGGCATGTTATTTTGTTACCTTTGGGCATAGGTCGCTTCAAGAGGCAGGTCTATAGTTTGTACGGTTTAGACATCAGAAAAATTAATTTTGAAATGGGAGGGAGTCACCTAGCTGTTTTTCTTTAATCGTGAAAATTTAATAGTTTCTTTGAGGTGGAAAGGTCTGAGGAGACTCTGCTAGTAAATAGGAGAATACCTTCAAGAGTTGTGATCTTGAATAGGTTCCAATCTTACTCCTGGATTGCAATACAGTGTATGGGCTTAACAGTTGATTCTCAATATTTTAGTCGTTATGTGCCAGTATGATATTTCTTGTATTTAGTATTCTTTCATTCTGTGCTACTGATCTTTACCGCAATAATCACCAAGTCATTTCTATCTAGTATGCAAGGCAGCTAAAACTTTTAAATGCTAGATCCGCTGGTTTCTGAAGCTGTGTACATGTTTGTCTCTTTGGATATTTATTGCAACATTCTGTTCTGTAATTTTAAAAGAAGACGCTAACAAAGCTTATGCTTTTTGCAGGTTGATATTCATTGGTAGAGGACATCTGGTGTTCATTGTTCTCCAATAGAGGACCCGGAAACGCATTTCCCCTAAGAGATTTGCTCAGTATCATCACTATATAAAACAGCTTAATTGTAGCATGGACTCACGCCAATATTTTGGGTACGGTGTAACTGGTGCAGACTTCTCATATTCTTCTTATCCTGGTAGTCCTTCTATACCTAACAGGCTGTTTGGGTCTTTGAAATTTGATTTAAGGAACTCACCAAATTCGCCTTTCTTGAGCCATTTTGATTCTGAGACTCTTACCACATTCAGTGAAGGTCAAGAACAGCACAGTTCCACGGAAAATCTTTCAGAAGCTAGTCCTTCTTGCAATTCTTCACTAAATTATAGTGGTCACCACCAGCAGTTAAGCCCATCTCCAGATTCTGGTCAAGAAAGACAAATAGCTATTTCTGCCGGAACTACCTTTTTGGAGAATGAAAATCGTGGTCCTAACATACAACACGCTCTGCTGCAACTGGAGACCGTTCTCATGGGCCCAGATGATCGAGTGACAATGTCTGATCCCTCTTTAGGAGAAAACAAATGGCCACAAACATCAGGTCAGAGGTCCAAGGCCTGGAGCCAGGAGACACATGGATCCCAGTCAATTCAATCGCAGCCATCTTATGTCTCTCCTTTCGAGAAGTCTGGTGATGGACTTCACGTTGAGAAATGTTTAAAAGGAATTGAGGACTCGTCTTTGAAAGGTGTCCCTCCAGCCAATCTTAAACAGTTGCTGGTAGAATGCGCCAGAGCACTCAATGAAAACGAGCTAGAATATTTCGCAGATTTGGTTGAAAAAGCTCGTGCTGCTGTTAGTATCAGTGGTGAGCCAATCCAGCGTCTTGGTGCTTACATGCTTGAAGGGCTAATAGCAAGGAAAGAGGCATCAGGCACCAACATCTACCRGGCACTGAGATGCAAGGAACCAGCTGGGAGGGACTTGCTTTCCTACATGCATATTCTTTACGAAGTATGTCCTTACCTGAAATTTGGCTACATGGCTGCAAATGGCGCCATTGCTGAAGCTTGCAGAAATGAAGATCGCATCCACATTGTAGACTACCAAATTGCTCAGGGAACGCAGTGGATGACTCTCATACAAGCACTTGCAGCTAGACCTAGTGGTGCTCCCCATGTGCGTATTACTGGCATTGATGACCCGGTTTCACAATATGCGCGTGGAGATGGTTTGATGGCAGTAGGGAAGCGGTTGGCAGCCATTTCCGGAAAATTCAATATCCCAGTTGAGTTCCATGCTGTGCCTGTTTTTGCTCCAGATGTGACAAGGGATATGCTTGATATACGGCCTGGTGAGGCTTTGGTTGTGAATTTCCCTCTACAGCTGCACCACACTCCTGATGAGAGTGTTGATGTGAACAATCCAAGAGACGAGCTTATAAGGATGGTCAAGTCACTTAAACCCAAGGTGGTCACCTTGGTGGAACAAGAATCAAACACAAATACTGCTCCATTTCTCCCCAGATTTTTAGAAACKCTGGACTACTATTCTGCAATATTTGAGTCCATTGATGTAACTATGCCGAGGGACAGGAAAGAGCGGATTAATGTGGAGCAGCACTGCTTGGCAAGGGATATTGTGAACATCATAGCTTGTGAAGGAAAGGAAAGGGTGGAACGCCATGAACTCTTTGGTAAGTGGAAATCCAGATTTACAATGGCAGGATTTCGGCAATATCCTCTGAGCTCCTACGTGAATTCTGTCATAAAAGGCTTGCTGAGGTGTTACTCAGAACATTACACCCTTGTAGAGAAGGATGGCTCCATGCTCTTAGGATGGAAGGACAGAAATCTGATATCAGCATCTGCTTGGCACTGATACAGATGTAGTTGTAGAAACAGCTGGTTTCTAGTTTATAGGGGAGACGATCCACGGGCATGAGCCATTATAGTTGTTAGCTTCAGGGATCATTTCATCTAAATATGTCATGCAAATTTAATTTGTTTCTCATAAAAACTAATGTTGGATATAGAATTAGATGGATGCATTTTGCTTCCCTTTACTGTAGTCCATCATTTTGAGCTGTAAATTACGATGCTGCAGGTTTATGCTMTCTCTCTACTTGAGCTCACCGACCAAATATGTCAAATTTATGCTATCTCTCTACTTGAGCTCACCGACCAAATATGTCAAAATRCTTTGTACTGTTGGATTAGATGAAACTTTCATTTAGAATTTTGAAATGACATGCCAACATGTCCATAGATTAAAGTTTTTCTTGTAATTATTTCAGGAGTAGAAATATGCTGACTCAATTGCAGTGAACCTTTTTACTATGTTCTCTTATTTTATTGCCATAATAAGAACTGGAAAATGTGCATTTCTTTGTTTAACAACTGGAAAAATGTTTAAAACGTAGATATCATTTCTCTTATTTAAAAGCAGTTGATTTTTAGCTTTTAGCTTTAAATTTTGCTAAGTTAGCTTTTAAATTCAACCTGATATTATGCTGCATCTCCAAAGGACAGAAATCTTAATARATATGCATTTTATTCCTGTTCTTCAGGTTCTTTTGAAACGTTCCCAGAAAAGGGCAAACCTTAGTAAGTGAAACAGAGGAAGTCTAAAGATGATCTGCCTAARTTAAACATCAATAGCCTAGTCTGGGAAATCTGGAAAGCATTTCCTATTAGTCAGAACAAGGGCAGAGTACCAACTCAACAAGGATTTGCACCCAAAATAACGTTAATCCGGTGCTCCACTCAAAGACTGGTCTGGTGTTCTTGTTTACTTATAGTTGACGTATGTATTTGKACGGTCAAATGATATAAAATAGGTAATTTGGTCCTCTTTGGCATCTTAATTTTCTTATCAAAATATTAATGCATAATCTATGATTGACATACAGTTTCTTCACAATTGGCAATAGTCTTTTCATTGCTTATAATTCTTATCCATGGGCAGAGAGCTAATTTCAGAAAGATCTACGCTCACTACATTACAGCAGAACTGTTGACTCTCACATTCATCGAAAACAGGTTTCAGCACCCGCGGGATGGATTTTGCAACTTTGCAGACGAGAGACACCTTGGACGTAGAGTGCTCAAAGAGTGAGAGACAGCTTTCTTGTGTTGCCTTACTTTGGAAATAAGTGTTTCTTTCTCCTCGCTGCCCTTTCTTGATGCAGCATTTGAAACAAAGGGATGAGCTAGGAGCATGTCAGCAGTCCATCGTTGTCGCGGATCCCTGATCAAGCACTTCTTCAAGAAATCTGCAGCTCCKCTGGCAATTTTTGTCGGAATCTCTGGTAGGTTGTCTGTGAAACAAATCCTGTACAAAATAGCCCAACCCTCTTTATCTTTTTCTGAGAGAAAATGCAACACTGTGCAATCCGAAGCAGGCTCATATTCTTGACAGGAAATTGTTTCAGGGGCGGCATATACTAAAAGCATCAGGGCTTGGTTGATCGTCCCGCTACCCAGTAGCCTCCCTCGCACTTCCAAAATCCGCAAGCTTTGTGATTTCTCCTCTGCCGAGCAGGATGTTATGAGGCTTCACGTCACAATGGACGTAACCCTGTTTGTGTATATAACTCAGAGCAGTGAGTATAGACTTAGTATATAGGCTCACCATCTGCTCCGACAACCCCTTCGGCTTTCTTTGAAGATGATTAGCCAAATTGCCACCGGAAGCAAATTCCAGGAGTATATTGCAAATCCGTTCTCCGTTTTCGGTGGTAGTTTCTTCACCCAAGCAACGAATCACGCTCGCACAGCCCTGAAACTTCAGCAGTAACTCTTTCTCCTCATGAAGCGAACTTKATTGAGAGATAGGAGCGGATTTCACGACAAAAACCGTGGGGAAGATGAAAATCAGTACTTTCTTGATCGCCGAATGCCAGGGAAACCAGGCCAAAACCACCCCTCCCGAACGTCTGTCCTCTCCTCCGCCCTATGTCTAGTCACAATTCTTTAAACAACATTGACTCGATGGTATGCTCCTTTAATCATCTTCAATGTCGTTGCATTAAGCCATAAATAATATATAAAGTGGTACTCATCATTTAACTTATTATGTATTTCTTATTCACAAACATAGTTATACATATATAGATTTTTTAACACCATTAAAAAAGAAGTCAACTATTTCCCTTCACCATTAAAAATTCTTATGTGCACCATTTATTGGTGAAAAACAAAAAACCAACAACAAAAATTGACTCTTGGCGATCTTAAGGATGACTGGGAAGAAGAATATGAAGATGAACGAGAGGATCAACAAGATTGAATTTTTAATATTTATTGAATTACTTTTTAAAGTATTTTATTGTATTAGTCTTTTAGAATTGTATTAATTTTTAAATATTAGCTTTAATGCTTTAATATTTGTATATTTTTTCGAAGGTTTTTGGCTCTAACTCCTCTCCTATATAATAATTATTTTGATTATTAATAAAATTGACAGAAGTTCATGCAAAAACCCTCCACCTCTTTTTTCTTTTGATATATTTTTAGTTTGAAGATATAATGTTTTTCTCCGAAAGTATAAATTACCAATAAATAATTTCATTTGCTTAGATATTATTAAATAACCATTAACCAGTTTTAAATATCAAAATGAATAATCTTAAAACGAATTTGGAAAACCACCAAAAAGAATAAAATTCCACCAGGCCCGAAGCTAAAAAAGGCTTTGCTAGCGGTCCTGAGCTGGGCCTGGGAATTCCAGCTTAGCAGCCTGACGGTCACGTGGACTGGTTTATTTTACTAAGTACATCATGTGTGTGAATCAATAATTTTTGTTCAAATAATAGCTTTCCTCGAGACCAATTTGTATATATATTTAAATTAGTTGGCTGAGTCACTGAAAAGTCAAAATTTTGAGAAGCTTAGAAATAGATAAAGGGTCTTGCAAATCAATTTGAATTGGTTCTTGAACAAATCTGAAATGCTTTTTATAAAATAACTTTTTACTTATAGATAATTTTAAAAAATAAATAATAATTTTGTTTTATTTTTAAATTATTTTTCTTCACATAAAAAAAAACTATAAGCTTAACAATAATATCTTCGAAATTCATTCAACACACAAGGATCATCTTCATTGCTCTCAATGAAGTTGTTAGTCAAGTCATCTTAAAAAAGGAGGATCTTATTCTTTTGTTCATATATCCTTACATTCGATATTGAAAGTATAAATTTATGATCCAAAAAAATGGAGTTGGGTCCCAGCTCTTTTTTCATATATAACGGGAGAAAAAATTATGATAAGCAAGCTCCTCTCTGATCGAAGGAGCCTCCCGGGACAAAATACACGAAGACCAAAGGTTTTGGTATTTGGTATTTGGAATATGTAACTACCACAATCAATCGCTAGCTTCGTTTCGATTTAATGTTGTTTAGAAATTTATGGCACGGAGTGAATGAAAGCAATAAATATACGGGCTCTCACCGGAATTACTCGGATGGGGAATGAAGTAGATTCCGCTAGAAACACCGACCTAGTTTAGCCTATTTGGCCATGAAGAAGAAAGGCAAAGCAGGCACCAGGAGTATGCTTCTTTCCTGCGAAAATACATTCCTAAATGTTTTTGAAAGATAATATAAGGTAGGTATTTAGGAGCAGGAAGACGCAGCACATTGGCGGATTTGGATTTGGCTCGACCTGGAGCTAACCTTTAGACATACTCTAGCTTTAGGCGTTAGAAAGCAGCTTTCATTTGTCCTTTCCTTATGAGATTTTTTAATTTCAATATATCCCGGTGAGTGGGTGAAAGCCCGGCGGAGCAATTAACCCCCAACGATGGACATCTGCCTTGTTTCGGACGGGTGGATTAGAGACGAGGGGGATTACCTGGTTTACCGTACTAGGGGCGAGGCGAATCCCACCCCTGTTGTAGCTTTTCCTTTTTTTTCAATCTATATCAGACCTCCATTACATGTCTCCCTCTTCACAATCATCGGTGGACGAGAAAACACAATTCAAATTGAATGGATTGGCGTTGAATGACAGATCCGAACCACTTTAGTCAGCCTCAAGCCTTTTTCCTAGCCTAGGAGCTGACCCAGTCAGTGGCATCGGGGGTGGCTTTCTTGCTACTACTGCGTGTCCGAATTCCTTGTACAGTAGGGAAAGTTTCTCCAATGGGAATGACAAGTCTCGACAGGCTCATATTGSTCGGGTACGCCATCAACAAAAATAGAATACAATTTGCATTTGATTTCATTATACCTATCTAAGTGTCCAAATTAATAAAGATATGGACGGTAGTCTTCGGAGACATAAATCAATTGATTTTATCATAGAAAATARTTTAAAGGATCTTTCTTCGTTACAACTTAAAGCATAATTAGTCAATTAGTAGGAATTTCTATTAAAATGAACTGTTGTGTTTCGTCTTGAATAAAGATAGGAATTGTACTTTTAAAATAGTAAAATATACAAAGTCAGAAGAGAAAGGTTCGCTTTAGTTTAAAGATTTTAGTGAGGAAAAGAAAAAGGGAAAAGAAAACATRAATTCTTTAAGAAATTTAAAATCTGCATATTATTTGGTTAACTTTGAAAAATACTAAATAAAAGGAAAATGATCTATGAGAAAATAATTTTTCTTGTTTGATTTTTGAATTTTAGAATGGAAATGTAAAAAGAAAATAACAAATAAAGAATAAAAATAGTTAAAAATAATTTATTCCAATAAATATACATATATATATATATATATAATTAAACTTTTCCTCAATTTGAATTGAACTTCTACTTAATAATTTCCTCACTTTCTTTTCCTTAATGGTTTCCTTCTGATGAATCGTAAGAAAATAATTTTTTTTTTGAAGAGCACTTTTCCTGTTTCCYAGGAAAGTCCTAAACCAAACAGACCTAAAAGGACATTTGTTTCTACTGGACTTCTGATAAGACTTGAAGACCAAAAGAAAGCTTTKTTGCCATTTACAAACCAACGGCTGATCRTTGTCCACGTGTAGAGTTTGCCAGGTCGAATCCTACATTCCGCGCTTATATATATGGCAWCAAACAACGAGATTCTTATTATTGCAGCGCTAACAAACAGGGTTCAATGTCTGTATATCCTTCCGTATCAGTTGCCTCAATTAGGGTCCCTTTGGAATTTAAAGTAAATAATGCCTGAAACGATGGCTTCATCGCCGGAACCCGTATGCCGGGACATCCGGTCACCTCTTCTTTCTCCGGCGAAAGAGTCCTCCGATTCAGAGTTCAACCATGAGAAGTTATGCATCGACGACATGTTACAGAAGTACTGCGGGGAGTTTGGATTCTGGCAACTGAGACACTTYGTGTTAGCGACCTTGGCATGGGCTCTTGAGGCCTTTCACACCATGGTTATGATATTCGCTGACCGTGAACCGAGTTGGCAGTGTTTGGATGGTGGGAACGGTTCTGGATGCTTCTCTGGAGCTACTAGTGTGTGTGAACTCGAGACCGGTTCCTGGAAGTGGATTGATGGACCGGCAAGCTCTACGGTGGCTGAGTTTGRATTGGTTTGTGGACAGAAGTATAAGGTTGGCCTGGTCCAAGCATTGTTTTTTGGAGGCTGCATGATTGGTACGTCTCTCCGTCCGATCCTTTTGCTCGTCCTTATCTTTCTATTTCACTAAATTATGTTATATCTTTTTGCTTCTCTTACTTTTTTATGCGAAGGAGATATGAAATTAATCAAAATTAYGCCACCTTGGTGTAAAATACTGAAAATCAAAATTATACCAGCTGCTGCTTTGAATAAACCTACGCCCCTTCCCCCTACTTTAGAGAAATTTATTTTGTCGATATGGATCTTGTCCTTTTAAAGCAGTCTAGTCCCGTGACTTGCGTCCAAAATCTGTCTGATCCAATGACCTGAGATGATCCATCAGAGGTCAAGGTCTCTCCTGATTAAGTTGGAATTGGGATGATTAATCAAGATTTAACACCATTCTGCAAAATGGATTGAAAAGATGACTTCTTTTGTCTCTGCTGCTATTCCTCAGATAATGAATAAAACGGTCTGATTGTTCGACTAAGAAAAGGAAAAAATAATAAGAAAAGGAAGATTAATACCGTAGGTTCTTCTAGAGCTAAGCAATAGAGATTGAGTACTTCATTTGCCATGGGAAGAAATTTGAACAAGGAAGGACACTCTTAGCTATTAACTTTGGCTTATCCTATATTTTTTGGTGTAGCTAGCATCATGTACAAACAACTAGCTAGAAGGATCCCAGGCTTCTGGAAACTAGCAAGACACAGATCTGCTGGCAACTTAATATAAAATCAGTTAGGGAACAGAAGTGATGGTCAGATGCTGACTGATGATCTCTGTCTTTAAAGGACCTATTTTGGCTAGATCAGAATCATTGTAAAAATGCCCTTAAAATTGTGTAAAATATTACTAGTGGATTTTTAGAGCAAAGTTTCTACMCGCATCTCTGACCACSAGTTTCTAACTTATYACTTTCAAGATCCATCCACAAGAATATAMCCTGCAACATWTCCATATCCTACGGCGCWCTGTAATAGTAATCTGACTGGTCCAGTATTCTTTCCTCCCTATGGATCGTGTTTCTTTTGTTTTCTTGTTAGTCTGTTTCGGACCATCATGTCGATGTCACATGCTTTCTTTGACCATGGYGAAAAAACACAAAATGTTATTCTAATTAATTGTGATTAATCAGAGAGTTCGACTCCAAATTGGCTCAATARTTACAGTCAGATTACCACTTGGGCCATGAAAAATTGAAAAAGGATGACGAGAGAAATGTCCAGATCTGTTTCTAATGAAATGAAGACCATGGGGATCAAGATGACAATAAAGGGCCATATTCAAGAAAAGAAGAGAACAAAAAGGTCTTAAAAATAGAAAGAGACGCAAAGGGATAATGATATCCATGACAACTGAGAGAATTAAGATGCTTTTGGATAAAAATTACCTTGTACATGTTCCTAAGGCCAGCCGAAAAGCAACCTGGAGAAAAGGAAGCACGAGATATGCTCGGATGGTTACTGTCAGCATTATGAGAGCTTTAGTTTACTTTTGAATAGCAAGTTGGGTCTATTCGAACATTCTCTAGTATCGGTGGCCTTAACTATTGCTTTATATTGCTTTTCTCCGTGGCTTTTCCTTTTCTTGCATAGCCTTTTGTTCTCTGCGATCCACTATATCCAGTACGGGGCTCAAAGGAGGAAGATATATTTAGGCCTCATGCATGTATCACATCCTGACTGGCACGCTCTCGACCCTTTCTCTTCTTTGGGTGCCTCATCCTTTTTGATAAAGTGAGCTGTTCTTTAACATAACTATACAAAAAAAATTTGGCTAGGAATAGCTTTTGGAGCAGCTTTGGCTAARATGCTCGATCGTCTCATATGGTTTTGAACTATGCTCATCAGTTAGTTCCATGGTGCAACTTAGAAAATGTATATGAACTTGGGTTGATGGAGTCCGAATTGTTCTTTTGATAGGGAATAGTACAAAGGAAAAGATGAACTTTAAAATTTACCTGTTGGTTATGCATGAAAGATCTCTACTTAGATGAGACTTTTCCTATCCTATCAGTACCATTCCGGTAGGTATTGGACATCTCTTGGGCAAAGTGTTCTTGTTTTGTGTGTTTGCCAGCAGCTCATCTAGTTGTTTCTTGAACTTACCCGGTCCTATGTAGATAGAGGGTGAAGGTGTGAATCCGATTTGAGTATAGTATTCTATAAGTAAAAAGATTTCATTTTAAATTTATAATTATATTTATTGAACTTTTTAGATGTCAATGTATATAAAAATAGAATTTCATAGTTTAGAATCTAAATAATAACATTTATGTTGCACTTAAAAAAGAATCTTGCTCGTAATACAAAATAAATGGCCTCTAAAGAGTAAGTGAGGGGATATTGCCTGTCCAGATGAAGCACGCTCTTAGGAGGTCACTAGGGTGGAAAAAAAGTACCTTTTTATCAGGAAAGAAATTTAATAATCAAAATTGTTTCACTTTTTATCAAGATATAGCATCATATGTTTTACATAAAATGAATTTAATTGATACATATTTTTAGGGACCAATTTAAGATGCAAAATTGAGAATTGACAGTTTCTTATAAAGCCATTAAAATTTTGACTGTCGTACTTGATTGAAAATTTTTTGAACTTGTAAAACTTTATTGGAAATCGGAGAAATGAGATCCTTAATTGAACTTTTATGACAATTCTGAGGGTGAAATTTAATTTTATGATAATTCTRAGGATGAAATTAGAATTCACCCCGTAAGATGTACCATGAACAGAGGATATGGATTATTGGATGGTACTGGACATTTCAAAATTTTTTACTCCTACTGGGCAATGGGAAAATGAAAAAATTGTACCGCACTGATTTCCTTGTTGTGCACGGGTTCAGTAAAATTTCCTTTGTCGCCTGAAATCCCATGGCCATGCAAGGTCGACTGATAATTTTTTGCATTTGCATATACAGGAGCTGGAGTATTTGGCCATCTTTCAGACTCCAGATTGGGAAGAAAAGGCTCCTTGACAGTTGTTTGCATCTTAAATGCCATCTTTGGTTGTCTAACCGCAGTATCTCCTGACTACTGGAGCTATGTACTCTTTCGTTTCCTCACCGGTTTCAGCACTGGTGGTGTCGGCCTCTGTTCCTTTGTCCTCGCAACCGAACCAATTGGTCCCTTGAAGCGTGGCATTGCCGGAATGTCCACGTTCTATTTCTTCTCAGGTGGCATTGCCGTTCTCTCTGGCAYAGCTTACGTTTTCAATACATGGCGAAGTCTCTATATTGCTTCTTCGGTACCTTCCTTTCTATTTCTTGTCACGGTACTTCCTTTTGTCTCCGAGTCCCCTCGATGGTGCCTTATCAGGGGGAAGATGAATCGAGCCATGGAAATAATGCAGAAGATTGCTAAAACAAATGGAAAGCACCTTCCTGATCATGTCGTCCTTGCCCTTGATGATGTAAACAATGGCTCCAATAAAGTTCACAGTAATGGTTTAACAGAGTGGGAATCAAAAGAAGCAGTCACTGGTTCTCTGATTGATGTGCTCCGTTCACCACTGACACGTATTCGGCTATTTCTAGCAGTGTTAATTAACTTCTTGTGTTCTGTTGTCTACTACGGCCTTAGTCTGAATGTCGTGAACCTCGGTACCAACCTTTATCTCAATGTTCTTCTGAATGCTGTTGCCGAGATGCCTGCATTTCTATTTACAGCAATCTTGTTAGACAAATTTGGTAGAAAGCCATTGGCAATTGGTACGCAGTGGTTCAGTGGGCTATTCTGCATAGTGGGAAGCTTGTTGATGAGCTATAGTTCATYGAAGGTGGTCCAAATGGTATGTGGGATTCTGGGCATATTCGGGATGGCAGGAACTTACAATTTGTTATTCATCTACACCATAGAGCTATTTCCGACGGTGGTTAGAAATGCAGCACTTGGTTGTGCAACTCAGGCTGCCCAAATGGGGGCTATATTATCACCATTTGTGGTCGTTTTAGGTGGCGGAGTTCCCTTTGCAGTTTTCGGCTTCTGTGGAATTGTAGGCGGAATGCTGGCATTTTTGTTGCCGGAAACTTTAAACAGACCTTTATACGACACCATGGCCGGAATGGCGGATGGAGAAAGACAAAGAAATGCTTTACTTTAGGCAATAGAGATTGTTATCTTCGCCCATCCCTCATACTTCTTAAGACAGAGAAATGCTGACTGCTGACAAAAGACCAGAATTTCTATACTTTGTGTATGTTTTCACTTTCTGGAGGCAATTCAATACTTTTGTCCGTGGATGGTAACATTTAATATACAATTTCTTTAAGAATAAAAGCTACAACTTTCATTTCAAACTGCTGGCAAATCTGCCTAAGCAGCAAGTATTACGGGCTGTGAAGCAGCCATCCGTAATACATCAGAGGATAAACCCCAACCCTGATTAGCATGTGGTTTGCAGGAAAATTTGCATGTCTTACTTACTAAGAGGAAATCCTTACAGCCTTGCACAGCTGCACTTCTTCTAAGGTTCCTAGGCTAGAAAGGTCTTCTTCTTGGCTCTGAAGTTTACGTATAACTACCGTACAAGGGGTGGTGACCTCATAAAGTCATTAGTCAAAGAGGGGCACACAGAGAGACAAGGCAGTGATGGAGAATCACAAAGCTGCTAGATTAATGCAGTTTGCACATCGGTTTACTAGCTCACACGTCTCTGGACRCATATTTACGCAGACATATTTCTCATCCTCAAGCTCTTAGAGTTACACAATCTCGAAAACGACTCCTCAGAACATGAAAGGCGCTGGTGAGAAYGCTGGCATCATTGCCTGAACTGATGATGTCCGCCTGAGAAACAACAAAAACTAAAAAAACTGACAAAAACTCTTCATTCGTGATTGTTTCTTAAAATGTATAGAAAGATGCTATATGTGCATATTGTTATTGACATCCATTCATGATATTTCCTTTTATACTCTGTAGAACCGCATCCTGGCCTACCTTCAGTCCATACTCGACATTGGGGATATTAGCACAACAGGAAGAACAGTCATTCTTGATTTAGAAGCACTTTCTMCTAATAAAGACCATGAGCAGCTCATAATGATCTTGATTATGGCCTAACTTGATTGTAACTACATTTTCTATAGCGGAATATCATGGTGAGGTCAACTACTCCAAGACAGGAGTATCCGTGAATAAATGGCTAAATTTGTGAGATTTACAGCTCTTYGACTAAGTCGTTTCTTCTGAAAATGAGCAAAGGAATCGGGATTCAATTCTGTCCTACAACTTCGAGAGTAAAATGATGAAAAGAAGGTCGAAGAAATTAAAATTACTGCTAGGATAGAAAACTTACCCGGCATCCTCTCTATAAGAGCTTGCACGAGCTTTAGGAGTTGACCTAATTTTCCTTTTAAGATTCCTCTCCGATGGCGATCCGGGAGAGGCAACCGCTTCTTGACGTCCATTTCTCTCGTACAGAACGTTGTCTTCCGAAATCGAGGACAAGGAAGGCCGCCATTCCCCTACCGAACTACCATTACGTCGCTTCACCCCTCGAATACGAGCCTGTGTCCGCTGCGGCACCCAACCGACCAATGATCTTGTCTCTTCCTTAGCCGAAGATGTACGTGAATTTGAACCACAACACGACATGAATTCAAACAGAAACTTCATATTCACAGAAAAGGACGAAATAGATCGCATGAAAATTGTTGTGGAAATTGTGTATTGGCTCATAAAGTGTTCCAGCTAAGCTCTACCATTGTCATCTTCGACTAATGGCAACAGTGGTTTGTCTTCTCTGTGCCTCCAAGAGTGGGAATCTTTGTATGAAGAAGAGAGATATATAGACCCATAGACGTGAGAAATAAGAGGTAGTCTCTGGTTTTAACGGTGTTCTATGACAACTACCATGGGCTTTGTCCTTATCCGGTATTTAGATCATAGTTTAGAGTCTCCAGTTATTTCTATATACAATTCCAAATTTAGCCCTCTGTAGGATTGGCCCGCGATTTAGCTAAGAGCCTACGGCTATATTCTAGGGTTAATCAACAATATTTATCTTAAGTGTAATACATCATGTTTGACTCATCAAACACTACCGGCAAAGCAAAAAATAAAAAAATATTAAATTATTTCCTTCCCTTATTTTTGTAAAATAAGAGGGAAAAAAAAAAAAAAAGTAGCAGTGCAAATGGGTTTAAGTTATAGAGATGAATCATTCTCGTGCTCTCGGATCATGCTAGTAATTTTATATCTAATTCAAGATGAATAAATTTTCTTTTTTTCTTTTCTTTTTAATATAAAAGTTTTACAATTACAAGGAATCGATATACTTGATGACAAAATGTGATGGGCAAATCAATCTTACTTGATAAGCAGACTTTAAAGAATTAGATTTCATCTCCACTGAATCTTTATATTTAATATTTACAGCTAGGTATTTATGTAACTTGCCAACCCACCCACTTCTATGACTTTACAGGTTTTCGGCCCTACAAATATATTGGTTATAATGAAATTAAATAACAATTAATTGACGTTCGTACTAGATTAAGCCAAAAGTAACAATAAGAGTTTAGAAAATCGAAATTTTATATTATTTTTTGTCCGTCATTTGCACATTCATAATTATTAAAAATTGTATTGACCGTGTTTTAAGATAACTGCAGTGGCCCTTAAATCCAATGACTAAGAGATTCTTGCTTAAAATGCCAGCTAAGAGGCTGGTGGCTGTTCCCATTTCAAGCCATAGATCAATGGGAGAAGATTCACCTAATTTTATGTGATATCTTCTTATATTATTATAAAATTTATCTCAAATAATACTTTGAGTACGTAATTAAAAATTAAAAAATAAAAATTAATTACGAATTATAATTTATTACGTTAATGTATTATTTTAATGATTATTTATAAAATTATCTTTTATTAATTTTTAATTATTTTAAAATACAAATTACAAGCAAAAGAAATATAGAATGAAATGTGAGAGTAGATCAACCACTGAGAAAATGTGACAAGAGAATCTACCTAAAAGAAGTCAACATCCAGTTATAGCATTATTAATTTTTGGGCCTATAACTAGATGGCATGTGCACCTCCAGATTTGCATCAACCTCAACTACTTATTCAGAAAATTTATACTACCAACAACCTTAGATAAGTACAATTTGACAATGCAAAAATGCAGCAGCTACTAAGATCAAAAAATCACCTCAGACTYCTACGGAATTCATTGGTTTAGCTCTGTGATCTGTAATAATGCATGGGTGCAAAGAAATGACCATAATTTTCATTCTTGAAARGGAAGGGGCATAAAAAATTTAGTATCATTYCYAAATATCCCAAGWTAAGTTGCTATCTTGGTTCCATGTTTTTGTAGTTGCTTCCGTAATAGGGCAAATACTCCTCTGCCATTTCTTAATCAGACCACAAACAGTGGTTTCTTCTTCGCCACCTATCATACTGTATTAAMTTAGCAGACAATGACCTAAACCAGTCCATTACAAATAAAGGAAGAAATAAAGATAAACAAGCAATCAGTAARAGATCACAATCTTCAGAGGGTCTTAAARGACACTCGAGTTAAACTATCCAAAGCTCCCACAAATTTTGATTGCCATTGGTCATGTTTACAGGATACTAGAGAAAAGCCAGTACYAACAGGAAATGAGCAGAATAGATCATTTAGAAAAAYGCGAGCTTGACAACCATATATTAGGTGATTTAASTGATAGGAACAACCTTAATTGCAACACCATGCTATCCCAGAGTAGAATACTAAAGCAACCAAAGAAGGCCACATAGATGTTCATTGAAACTGTAGAGTGCCCTAGATACTACCAAGTATACGACACCATTGTTACATAAAATCCACCAATTACTAATTTCCTACGCAGTCCAATTTCTAATAAAATTTTTGTAATCCAACTGATTTAAACAAGTTAACTACTAAACCAACACGGCACATAGACAGTAATTCATTGTCAGCATAGTTAATGAACACATCCAATATTGAAGAATAGCATATAGGACCCCAAGGAGTGCACTGCAACTTGGAAACTCAAAATGCACGTATGATATTAAGATGAAGAGTACCAAATAAATAAGTCGATACAATCTCCCTCCAGTACAAAACAAGTTAGTTAATAATTCCCGTTTCGCTACCAAATGAATGATATGTTCAATTATTCCATTGCATKGGAGTGTTGTTATTGGCACCATGCTGGAAAGCATTTTGAGGTGGACTTCTTGGTCTTGCATACTCTGCAAAGATTACCCAACCATCCAGAAACTGACAAAAGGAAATAAAAAATCACCAGTCAAATACAGTATGTCAAAAACCAKACCAAATAAACAACACGGCTATCAGCTCAAATGAAATTATAAAAGAMAAATAGAAGAACAAAAGAAAGGTTCAAGACTTAATTTGACATCAGAAATTCAGAAAGCATAACATATAACTTGAGACGTGAATACTTCTATCACTTGCAACTAAACCAGGCAAATCGATTTAAGAAATAAACATAAAAATTATGAGACTCAAGAGAACTCATGAAAAATAAATGCAAAGAATTTTTTAACAACATAGCTACGCAACCAATCTACCTTTCTCAAACCAYTGCATGATGACTGTGGTATTTCATAGGGTACAAATGTAAATAAGCAGTTCTTCATAAGATAATATATTGATGTATCCCCTTCAACCAGGATAACTATATCAAAAATTTCTTTGGAATTCGGCAATAAAAGTTATTGTTGTTCTCAAACATAACATAGAATGGATTGTTATCTCACCTGTCCATCCATTCCAACTCTACCTTTCTCAGCTTCTTCTAGAGTCGCATATCTAACAAAACCAAAACCCTTAGAATAACCAGATACRCGGTCTGTCACCACTCTAGCTGCAAAAAAATGAAAAGAAAAAAAGAAATACATGAATATATTCTTCTKCTYGAAGCTTCTTAGAGGACAAATTTTCTGGTAAATTTTTAGGAACATACCATCAACTACATTACCAAACTTTGCGAAAGCTTGCCTAAGTCCATCTGTGGTTGTCCGCTTGCTGAGGCCTGAAAGCATATCATTGACGACATCTAATGAAGGTTCATTTGCATTACATTTCATCCAAAAGTTTCTCCTCTTGGATCAAAAGATCATTTGCTTTACTCTTATTTATAGAAAGTTTAATTCTTGCACCAGAATTCATTTCTTTTACTTCTTAATCAACAAATCTCTTCTTCTCCAAAAATCTTTTCCCCAACTTAGACTAAAATACATAAGTAATCAGTGAAGATTCTTCACTATTCAATTTCCAATCACACCAATCTTGCTTTGTCCTCATCAAAATCAGAATTTTCATCAGACCACTTTTCCAACTTCTAATTCAATCATCATCTTAACCAAAATCTTAAATTCTTTCATTATCCTGCCTTGTTGAATCAAAAATTCATTCTAACAAGTACACAATTTTTCTTCAATCAAAAGCTAATCCAAATGGACTCTAAGACTTCCAAATAGGAAAGATCAACAACCAATATCAACATGAGTATAAAACACCATTTATGAACTATAAAAATTGACTCTTGAATCAAAGAAACTTATACCAAAAGAAAAGAAAGAAACGAATTAAATGCCAGCAGGTCTGGATATATGTATACAGTAAGTCCAGATTGATGCAAAAAGCCTTTTCCAATTGCCTCTAGCCTATTCCAGCTAAAAACAGACGAGGAAAGGACAAAAGTATTAACAAGAAAGAATGAGAAATGAATGAAAAGAAAAGAAAAAAGAGGACTTTYAAATTCCTAAATACATTTACCAAAAAGTTCCCGAGCACAAAAGAGTGCAACTAAATACTTTTRTGATTTTATAAGAAGCCGGAAAGCAGYAAAGATGCATTTATGTAAAGGCAAATGARCTTAAATTTTATACTTGAATCAGATTCAGGTAAACTCATAGTGTATTCAAACGTAAGCAATAGTAGAACCTTAGACAGATTAGATARGATAKAGAGCAAGTTTCCMATATAGATTGCAAACATGGACTTGGAAGAGGACTCAAGTTCAAGACATGAACCTACTGCAGCTATACCTAACCCCATACCAGCTTCATGCCACTATTAAGTATGTCTCTGCATATTAATATTTCCAACTTCCATTGACACCTCCTTAGATTCATCCCACTTCATTGATATCATTAGTTCTTACATCTTAGCACAAGTTAGGATCATGTTGAGCAGGAACAGTCATTTCATTATCKATAATTTCTGGGTCTAGTTCTACATACTGACACACCAGATATTTCTTGGTGAAAGCAATCAAACGAACCAAAATCATAATAATAATAATAATAATAATAACAACAATAATAATGATAATGATGATAATAATAATAATCATAATGATAATAGTAGTAGTAGCAATAATAATAATAATAAAAGAAAAAGTAAAATTATCTAGACCTTTGGGATGAGATAGATATATGCATAAAGACCACAAGTGAAAACTCAAAAATGTAAAATGTAAGCAAAGCAGAAACCATAGAAAAGAGAAATAAACTTAGCAGCAGATATTCACGAGCAAGGAACAAAATTACAGTATGCTCACTCCAATCCAATCGCAAAACGTAGTTTAATCAGATCGTTTAATTTCATTTCTTGGTGAGCCATAGATTCAAGCAAAACCGCCATTCCAAGATGGAATTAATGAATCTTACCTAAATACAGKTTATTTTTCATTCGTTTTGTCTTACGAGCGTTAAAAATTTCGACAAAGCTATTACATGATAAYAAACAAARAGCAAAATGAAAAATATAAAAAGATCAAGTCCTTTTGTAGGTCGAGAGATGAAAGAAACGCACCAGAAACGAAGAGATTAGTAGAAGGTTCAGCTGGAGGCGGCTTCTCCGTTTGAGTGGGTGGCGGATTGAAAGGATAATTTGATGTGGAGAAYAAAAGAGCCCTCAGGCCAGTCGGAGATGCACCCTTCACTGCCGTAGCAGCAGCCAAAGTCGCCGCTCTCATCGCCATTTTGGTTTCGGGGTTTAAGTTCTCCGGAAGCAGAGGGTTTTGGCGAGATTATGAGATTGCGGAAGATGACAATAATTTATACCAAGGGCCTGGGCCTAATAGTGAGGCTGGGGTCACTACTATTGGGCCTTGAATTGAATTGGGTTCAACAACATTAATGAAACTTGGGTCCAAATACAAATGAGGCCCTTGCTCTTGCTTTCCTGAATCTCTTTTATTTTCTTTTATGGAAGTATTTTTTTATTCACAAAAAGAGGAAAAAAAAAAAAAAAAGGGCGAGGTAAAAAGATGGAGAGAGGTCTTTTAGGTGTCAAAGTTTTCTCGGGAAACAAAAGTCCCAYATGTCCCATGAGACTACKCGCCCTGCAGGCCTCTACCACCAGTCACTGAAATCCAGTCGGCAATCTCTACGTCTAGTTCACATCATATTCTTTAAATACTTCTTTTAAAGAGTCGACCATTATTTCATATTTTGAGCGTGTAGAATTACCAAAACAAAGGAAAAAAGTGTGAAATCAGATTTTTTTAACAACAGTAAGGAACACTTCCTAGAATTTCACAAAGTGATGGTACATCCAAGCAGATCTGWTGCTTATCCAGCCACAACCACATTCCCACCCAACTGAAGTTTATTTCCAAGATACAGGTAGCCGGTTCAGATCAATCCAAGGGTGATCTTAAAGAAAGAAGCACGAAGTTCCGTTTTCACAAAACAAAAATGGAGAAAAAGAATAGGAGCAGAATTGATGAAAACAAGTAGACCATTCCAAACTGTAAATGCTTAAACAAAAATTGTCGCAATAAATCCAAACAAAATTTACTACTAGAGTATTGTTTCCAAGATGTTCCAACTCATTAAGAAAATCCACTAAAACAGAAAAAGGAGTAAAAACATTAAATAGGTGTTTTTTTCTGCATCTAAGCACCCTTATCAGCCTTAGCAGCAGTTGCAGCAGCTTGACCACGAAGACGACCAGTTCTACGGGCAGCAATGAGACCAACCTTTTGCCCAGGAGGTGCATCACGACGAACTGTGCTAGCATGACCAATGTGTTGATGGTTACCACCMCCATGAGGATGCTCAACTGGATTCATAGCAACACCACGAACCTTGGGCCAGCAATTCCTCTTGACACGGTACTTGTGATAAGCATTTCCAGCCTTAAGGAGCGGCTTCTCAGTACGTCCACCACCAGCAACCTGACCAATCATGGCACGACAACCGCTTGGGACAATCTTCTTGGAACCTGATGGGAGCTTAATCCTGAAGCAAATACAACTAATTGATGAGAATCTATAGAATTTTTAACTCAATTACTCAGCTTAAAAATCCTGTAGYAACTCTTGTAATTTCAACTCTAGCAGCTCCAATTACTAACTACAAGCTGAAAGCAAATATCCTCGACATACATAATACATAACTAACAAACCAAACGATCTTACATAGTTGATATCCTTCTATCCCATTCAAACAYCACCTAAAAATAACRCAGTAAGTTTGACAGCCCAGCAAAAGSCATGAACTGATTATCAGGCTGCACAACTACATCACCATAATAAGACTGAGAAACATGTACAGCGGCTRCAAAGAACAATACTTATAGTATCAATAGCAACTCAGTCACCAGGTTGACATTTGCCAGTTTTCCCAAAACATACCAACTAAATTCATTACAAATTTACATAATGATTTCATATWAAACTTTTTGCACATTARCAGAATCTCAGAAGCAATTACATAAGCATTTCAGCAAAGTGAGAGGCATAATTAATCTGACATACAAAATAAGCATATTAATTCCTAAGAGCATCCATCTAACTATACAAGAAACGATCGCAACAACACAACATCAGCTTTGCTCTTGAATATACAAATAACCCCCTTAAAACTTGAGGATAACATTGACCCACATATTTCTTCCTTAATAAATATMTAGAATAGGAAAACCCTTTACCTATGGTAACACATATACAGATAAAACAGATAACACGATTAAAACAACCTACAATGAGAATAATAATAATAATTAAAAAAAACAAAAGCTGAAGTACCTAGTGGTTCCATTATCAGGGTTGTGGCTGATAACGATAGCATAATCTCCTGAGGCTCTAGCAAAGACACCGCGGTCACCCATCTTGTGCTCAACGTTGCAGACAACTGCTCCTTCAGGGATAGATCTGAGGGGCAAGACATTTCCRACCATGAGAGTAGCTTTCTTACCGCAGTAAACAAACTGCCCAGTGTACATCCCTTCGGCGGCGACGAAAAGCTCCTTCTGGTGCTGAAACCTGAAAGGGTGGCGGAAAGTAACACGAGCCAAAGGAGCACCACGGCCGGGATCATGGATAATGTCAGTAATCACTCCCTTCAGATAACCATTGCGCTCACCGAAGTCGAGCGAACGGAATTTGGCAGGGCCTTTGCGGTGGTGGGTGTGGGACTTGAAAACAGATCCCGCACCCTTACGCTGAGCTCTGATTACACGACCCATCGCAGCGACAGTGGCGGCTGCGTTGAGGGGAACGGGGCGGAGTTAGGTTTTGGGGGGAGGGGAGGGAACAGCTGCTGCGAGGGAGAAACGAGAACTAGGGTTTTAGAGGGGAGGAGGAATGAGGTGCTTAAAAAGGTTGCCCTAGTTGCTACGGGCTTCTTATCTTGGGTAGAAACTAAGGTCCATTAGTCCATAAGGAATTTGGAGTAAATAAGAAATTAAGTAATTCTTATATCTCTGCTCAGACCCTATTCTTTTTCTAGATGAGGGCCCATTGGATCCATATAGTCCTGTTTTATAATTGAATTGGGCCTTTTCATTGGCATAAAGTTGGCAAGCAGAGGGAACGCCTATGTACGGTTGGTTTGCAATTTGTAGGGATTCTACATACATATTTGGGCTTTTTCTGAAAAAGACGCTCACAATAAATATTACTATAAAAAGAGTGGCAGCAATTGATTCATTATATTCCTTAAATGCATTGGTAGTATTCCATCACATTTTAGAAATGTGTTGAATCTTCACARCATTTCCACCCAAAACTCCCCTCTCCTCATGATCGACCCTTACTCATCTTTTGAAAGCCAAAAGATTCGCATAAAGGAGTATTACGCGTGCTCCTCCACTGATAACAAAATGACATTCTATCCTCTTATAGGAAYTCCTACCCCTATAGGAGAAGGGAAAAAGTGGAATATTCTGCATGAATATGCTTATGCATTGGAAATATCTCATGGGGGGAAGGCCYAGAGATCATAAAAGAKGGGATGGGAATGAAGGCATTCCAGCCCAACATACTTCAGTGACTGGGTCAATAGAGACAGGGGAAGTGGGATMGAGGAAGTATGGTGAACAGTTGAGCGGGCTATCCAAGCATTCAAACRACTATGGTAGGGAGGTTTCGTCAAGCGGCTAAACCGACGATGACTAGTACAAACCCACAGAGCAGTAGGTCGATCGTTGCTCATCCCTCGTCTTCTCTCCTATGAAAGTGATTCTAGTGGTTACAGAGTGTTGGTTTGTGCATTGAAATTCTACCAAGGACCCAACGCATTCTATGAATGTGATGGGTCCATTATTGGCACTCTTTATACGGTAATGTCCATTGTGGCCCTTCTTCATGAAAGGAGGTCTATTTTGGGAAAAGATCCTACATATTTATAGAAACTTTTATAGGAATAATACGTTGTACTTGGGAATAAACTTTTCGCAATACGTATATTTTTTTTATAAAGAAAACCAATATATTAAGATGAGGCTAAGTYAGCCTAAATAACAAGTTTTATATCCAAAAGGGCATCAACCATCCATATGACCTCACCCTCAATTCTATTACCCAATTGAGCCAATAAATGTGCAGGTGTCTTTGCTTTTCTAGCCACATGAGCAAGACGTTTGAACCCTGGTTTTTGAGTACCTCTTTTGATGGATTGAAGATTTGTGCCAAGAGGAGATAAATAAGTTTCCTCGCGTTTGACTTTAAGCACGCATTTTGGCAATTTTATTCAAGAGTAGAGCAATCCAACTCAAACTCCATAACCAAGTTCAGACCTCTTGTAGTTGCCACTCCACATGTTCTATGCTACAACCATCCCACACACGAACAGTGAAAGACAGTACTATATCTACATTCTCCTCTCGCAAAACCATTCCAATCCTAGCCCTCTCTGACGTCCACAATCCATCAACATCAATCTTCAACATAATCTCTGATTTTTTCTATTGTTGCACATGGCTAGCATCAGATTGGAGCACAATAAATCAATTTCCTCACATTCCCTCGCTGACTGATATTCCTTTAAGAAGCTTCTTGTGGACTCAACAACCTCTTCTGTCATAGTGTTTTTATCATCAAAGACTAATTTGTTTCTAGTGAACTAAATCCAYCAAAGCAACACAAATATAAGTTACAAATCATCATGCACGTAAGTTGTCCATTCATTGGTAAATTGACAARGATTTCATGCCTTATTTGTGTCCCTCTGAAAGGGACGTAGATTCAAATCCTACAGAGCGTCATTTTTTATTCTTAGATCAAATTAGAATTGGACTGACATGGATTCAGTAACTTGTACAGCAATAGGAATTTGACCTCCAATAAAACATAAAAAATGAGATATTAATCAAAGGTCCAATTGATCACCACATTTGTATTATAAGTATGTAGTTACGAATAATCTAACCAAAGTAATGTGAATTAGAYCTAACATGATTCCAAATAGAAAAACTTCAATCATTTCAATTTGTTTGAAAGATAAAAAAAGAGGTAATATCTATACCTACATATTAATCCGAATTGACATGACTCAGAAGACAAACCGGAAATTTTTCATACATGGAGTGCATAGGAACACCCCATAAATACATGCAAGTCTGTCTCCAATTCACCATGACCAAAAGGACATAAAATATTCACCATAGAAAAAATGTTTGAGCAAGTTCTGCCTTAAAAGRATTATTTGCTTACATAATCTCCACACCCACAGCTTTACTTTTGGAGGTATATCAACCCTCCATAACTTGACCCAAAAGGAAACCTCTGATTTCGAAGAGGAAGATTGGTCCAGATCAATTTCATTACCTCTATTCATAAAAGTCATTCCCATTCTATACACTGATGATACACAGATGATCCCAGTACTCTCATAGTGCCAAATAAGAAATTCCTCGCGAGACTCCACAAGTAAAGGGATTTTTTTATTTCTCTATATCCCTAGGAATAAATAGACCTCAAATAGTCCAGATTCCATCTATGAGGCTTACCTTCAATAAATGTTTTCATCTTTAAATCTGAAGCATAAATAAATTAGGAAAATAATTCAAAACCATAAGAAGTATGGTAAGCATGGTTGATCCATATGGACATTTCCCTGCCCTCCCTATCTCTATCTAAGTCATTGTGTAAGCAATTCCCTCTTTTTCCAATACTCTACTATATGTAAGAAGACCCTAACCCCAACCCAGCATGCAAAAAATCACAGTTATAGAAAATACGTTATTAAAGTACTCTAGCAACAAGAGATTCAAGATTTCTTGCTAGGCACCACCTTGCTTAGCCAAAAGGGTGAAATTAAAAGCTTTAATGTTACTAAAATCCTTACGCTCCTTAGCCTTAGGTTTTACACATCTTCTCCTAACTTTTCCAACACGTTTACCTACTTTTTCCTCCCGACCCACCAAAAATCACAAAATTAATGAACTTATCTCCCTAGCACAGTTTAACTGGCAAAACAAAGCAAGACATCACATAAGTGCAAATGCCTTCAATACATATTTAACAAAGGGTCTCTTTTACATCCTGAGATAATAATTTCTCTTTCCAATCGCTAACCTTCTTCAACTTTGATCTTTCATGTAAGCAAAGACCTCTCTCTTAAACAACCAATCATATAAGGTAAGCACTTACCTGCACTTCACTCTCAAAAACTTCTAGCACTCACCAATAGATTGCTTGACTTATCTCCCATCCGAGATAAAAAAGCACAGATAATTATCAAGGTAATGGCTTGCCCCGGTTCTTATTCTCATGAAGGCAACTTTGATAAATGCACAACAGACGAAGGATTATCTTCCGAAGTGTATGGGGATGCTACGTAGGCCCCCGTGTCTTATTCTCATGAAGGCCCACTCTAGATAATGCACAAAAGACGAAGGAACTTCTCGAAGTGTACGGGGGATGTACGTAGGGCAAGCATTAACTTGGATAATTTGCAAAGAGCAAATGAGAGATCCCAGAGCCTCCCCTCCCTCATAGACAAAATCCTTCAATAGACAACACTTGCTAGTCTAATTTAATGAGTGCTAAAAAACGCTTGAGTACAAATATACAAGATAAGAGTGGAGATAAAATGGTCACTCTGCCCTTAGACCTTACTAAAAAAACCCAAGTGCCTTCTTGTAATCACCGCATCAACAACCACACCCCAAATTGTTGGTAGAAAATGGCAGGTAAGCCATTCTGGGACCCACCTCCTTAAATGAATGCATGTCCTTAAACCTTTTGACTTCATCGCTGTTAAAGAACCTTCCAAATAAGTTGTTTGAAAAGAATTCCAGCTTATTATGAATCGAATCGCGCAAAAAGATTCTTCTAGGTTCAGGTTCAAAAGATTCCCAAAGTTGTAAAAAGATCATTAAAATAAGCAACAAAGAGCGTCACTAATTTGCGAAGATCAGGGGCATGATCAACTGAATGGCGATCGAGGAGGTCGTTGGTCGAAGAAGTAGCAAAAGACGGAAAAATAGCATAATGGCAGCCAACTTTCGTTGTCGCCTAGTCAGCAAAGAAATGTTGCATAGTGGAGTATAAATAAGGAGAGAAACAGAAAAAAAAAAAAAAAAAAAACCAATCAACTCAACAAACAATCAAATTATCTTCATTTTTACTAGTTTTATGCTTCATTACTTAACTAGCTTTATAATCAGATTTCTAATGATAATTGCTTTCCTTTGCTTTGTTAAAAATTAAGTTTTATGCACGTGTTTTTTTATGCAATACCTTTAAATTTGAAGTCTTATTTGTTTTCGTCTACTAGCTTTCTTAGGCATTAGTCAATTACAGCTTTATAGCATAGCTTACAGCTTTATAGCATAACTTACAACTTTAATAGTATAATTTACTTAATTTTGTTTATGTTTAGTATTGATTTCAGCTTACTTACTCTAGCATAATCACAATCTGCTCTACATCGATTAGTATCATCTCCACTCAATAGTATCACTCGACTAGTTGCTATCTTGCATTTTTCTGTTGGTTACTCAACGTAATCTCTCGACTAGTTTTGACTATYGTAGTTTCATCTTTCTGCTGCTTGGTATCTTTGTAAGTTGATATATACACGTGTTTGCTTAGCTTGTTTGTTCTTTGACTAACTTGAGAAGCTCATTTGGCTAAATATCATAGTAAGCAAGGATAATTTTTTTTGGTAATGTTAGTTGATTTGCACACTYCATGAGGGTTCATTTAAGCTAATTCAAGTACCCCATATATAAAAAAAAGGTAGCTACAGATCCCGTGAGCCGATCAAACGGCTAGCTAACTGGAACTAGGYCTCATTGTGTTGAAAAGCTTAGAATGCCACGATCAAAATACTAAATCGACTAGGCAATTTTTGCACACCAACACTTATGAATAGTATGTTATACTTTTTTTTCTCCASATTATATGTTGTASCTTGAGTATAAATTTTTTAATGCTTGTATTTTTAASRAACTTTCTAATTTGATTAATAAACTATATTTGGATTAAATTTTCGTTGGAAAAAAGATTATCRGTTGAAAAATCACAAAAAATGAAAATCTTTAAATTTTAAATTATTTCTTAAGTTRGTAAATATTTTCTTTGAGTAATTTATTTGAATTGAAATTTTTGATGTATGAATTTGTGATTTCTAAAGTTTTAAAAAATAACATAAAGTTTTAAATGATCAAYTAATAGTGTATTAACYWTATCCTAYTAATGGAATTGACCTTTAACAAATATGTAGAATCATCAATCGATTAAATTGACCTTTAACAATTATGTAGAATCATCAATCGATTAAGGCAATTATTATTTGTCAATTATTGAAAAGTTCATAGTGAAAAAATATTCACTTTTTACTTTTGGATTTTTTTTTTAGAGAATCGATGTCGTTGTACCACTCATGAGATTAGAGTTGCGCATATAAAGTCTAACTTTTATTTAGGGAAAGTTCTGGCCAAAATATTTTTAACATGACACCACAAGTATTGATTAAGTTCGGGGTTTCATTTTGAATTACTAGTCCGCGTACCGACTACCCCAAGTTGCAAGATTCACTTTTAAAAGTTTTGGAGAAACATTTAATTTTTTAATGCATAAGAAATGTGTTAGACATCTAGACRTTAGAAGCACGAGCCTGCTTGAAGCAATTCAATAATTAAAATTGAGCCAATTAAAAATTTATTATATTAAGATTGTTTSATAACATAAGTTCAGTATTGATCAATATAAATCAACTCAGATATAAATTTAAGGAATTAAAAATTGACAAAAGTATCAAATTAATTGTATTAAGGGCTTTATTAAATTGATTATCAAGCATTCTAACTAAATTACGSATTAATATTCATGTGCTTATAACTGCATTTGCAACATATATAATTTAATTACTTTTTAAATTTCAATTTYATATTTTAATGTTTAGAATTTAATCTCAAAGTTTAATTTTATTAACGGATTCTATGATTGAGGAAATGGATGAGAATGAAGGAGGGAATCTGAGGCTCGAGAGCGAAGGGGTAACCCTGTTGTTACGTTTAGTTAAGAAACACTCTGCAACCTTATCTGGCTACGGGCCTTTCATTTTGGGTCTAAACAGGGGTTCGTTGGTCCAAAGTAAATCGGGATCTAGATTTAGGTTAAGTAATTAGGGATCTGTAACTGAATTGCGCATTCCGTCGGCCTAAGGTTGGCGAAAGAATAAAGAATTAGAATCTTTTAGTATATTTTCTTATCATATTTTTTAAATAAATTTTTATCTGTCAATTCAAATAAGATATGTATATATATTTAATCCTTCTAACATTCGTCCTCCATCTATTTTAGAAGTTAATTGTTAAACTTTGATTGATATATTTGGAAATTTCTAGTACGCTTTTCTACTGTAATCCTTTATTACGCTCATTTATCCATCAAATCACGACATATATATACTTTACCAGTTATGTCGGTGTTGTTTTTTATGTCAATATTTTCTATCAAACTATGCCAACTTTTTGACCAGGGATCTTATATATTAAGATTGACGTAACAATAAAAATACGTTATGAGATTTAGAGTCCAATTTTTTTTTTTTTTCCCTTCTTATTTTAGTATATTAATTTTAACTAGAATTTGAAGCCCTGACATTATGGCCATAAGCACACGTAGTGACTGACACACAAAGCATCTCAAGTTCTATCTCAAGAACTTGGACCTCACCTAACCTTCAACCCTTTTTTCTTTTTTTTTTTAAGGCAAAATGCAACCTAATCTTCAGCCTTAATCTCCTCCTTATACACGACACAAACGACTTGCAGAGATAGGAAGGTAGAATGCCATTGTCAATCGCCACGACGTCAACTTTTATTTTCTAGAATGACATTTATAATAAATAGTAGCTAAATAGTTTTAATAAATTATTGTCGAATAATATATAGTTTGTAGTTCAAGGAATAAAAATAATAATTAAATCTTTTAATATATTTTATTCTTTTTTTGTCATTTAAGTAAACGTGAATTAAATAACTAAATTATATATCGAGACTTGTAATGGACTTAAAATTTTCAAAATTCCGTTAATAATTAATTTGTAAAAGATAAATTTGAAAAGTATACCAAAACGTGGAAGCAAAAGGCAGGGATAGCTTCCAACGGCCAACAACATCAACATGCATCCCCGGAGCCACCAACAAATCAAAGGCTATCGCAATACCCGAATAGCTTCTGGCAGAAGAGGAGGCCCAGCGGTCGCTTTTCTTCAATTTTTCTCTGTCTCAACTAGGCCACCACATTTTCTTCATCTTTACAACGAGGATTCTTGTGTCCTCTCACACAACTACAGCAAAGATTACTAGCATTTTTGTTCCTATTCTTCGATATATATGCACATATTAATTGTCGGAGTAGTACCAAGCTAGTTTGATTCAAAGCAAAAGGCAAACATTTCATTAGTATTATACACTCCGGTTTTCTTGACTAGAAAAGACTCCATGAGAATCCACTTTTTTCTTCTCTTCTCTTTCGCATGTCTATTTCTGAGCTCAGAAGCCATTTCTCGACATGATTTTCCACAAGGGTTCACCTTTGGAACTGCTTCTTCTGCTTACCAGGTGCCCGCCTTTTGTAACTTGTATGTTCTTATTTCTTCTGATTCTGGTCTTTCTGTTCGCTGTTATGACCAAAGGAAGTCATTTATTACCAAGTTTATGGTGTTTGTAACAGTTTGAAGGAGCCGTCGATGAAGGAAACAAGGGATTAAGCATATGGGATACCTTCATAAAACTACCAGGTTGAGTTAACATTTGAGAACTCCGAGGGGCTATTCTTCTTCTTCTTCTCTGCCCACGATTACTTCATACTTGATCATATGTGAACGGTCGACTGATTGCATCATCTGGTTTATGTCTCGTAGGCAGAGTGGTAGATTTCAGCAATGCCGACACTGCAGTTGATCAGTATCATCGATTTAAGGTGAATTCTGAAGACATCTACATTTACTTATATACAACAATTCTGAGGCTCGCTTCAGTAAATTCTTTCACGATTTTCCTAGTTTAATTCATTAGAAAGATGAAAGAAAATGGTAATGCCAGAACAAATTAAGTACAACCATCGCTAACCAGTAGATAATAATTCCATACTGTGCTTGCTTTGGATGCTTCGGGGGCTAATCACTAGTTCCCAAGAATAATTGCCTCAAGTATAATTTAATTAGTGTACGAGGCCAAGAAAAGTCGTCAAAATATGAAGGCAGAAGCTGAGAGAGAAAGAGCTTACTTGGATAAAATATATTATCCAATCAATTATGATCTATCTACTTCTATAAGAATAAGGATAGTTTGACAAGCAGACAATCGGTATAAGCATATAAAAATAGCACTTTAGCCAATTAAGTMGCTTGATTGGTTTGTTTTAACTCAAGAAGATGATCATTTCTTGAAATTACAGAGTGATACTGACTTGATGAAGGACTTGGGAATGGATGCTTACAGATTCTCCATATCATGGTCTAGAATCTTTCCAAGTAAGACATTACCTCACATTAGCTTGGTCTAGAATGTTCCCTTTCTGAAACAAGACTCGTTTGGTTCTACCTAACTTAGAAGTGTTTAGCGTATTGTTTTACATGTTTTTTTCCTCCAACAGATGGAACAGGTTTACCAAATCCAGAAGGAATTGATTACTACAACAATCTTATTGATGCTTTACTTGAAAAAGGTTTCAAGAATCAAACRGATTTCTCAATATTCATTTGTCTAACAAGTGCGTGAGTTTATTCAAAATTTAACTTCAAGGTTTTCTTGCATCAGGAGTTCAGCCCTACGCCACTCTGTATCACTGGGATCTTCCTCAGATGCTTGAGGATAGATATGGAGGATTTTTAAACGATCAGATAGTGTATGTACTCTATATACCAAACCAAAAATGTAGTCTTTGTGAATTTAAGGGTTTAATTAAAACATTCCTTTTACAGGAAGGATTTTGAACATTTTGCTTCTACTTGCTTCAAAGCTTTTGGGGATAGAGTGAAGAACTGGATCACGTTCAACGAACCTCGTGGTTTTGCAATTCAAGGTTATGACCTGGGTATCCAAGCTCCGGGGAGATGCTCTCTTCTGGGACATTTGTTGTGCAAGGGTGGAAAATCATCAGTCGAGCCATATGTGGTAGCTCACAACATTCTCTTATCACATGCTGCAGCTTATCACAACTACCATAAAAACTTCAAGGTACATCTCGTCATGATCATGAAGTATCCATCAAAAGGAAGTTGATTCTCTTGTCAAAAGAGACTAATTTTTGAGTTTTGCAAAATCCAGAMAAGCCAAGGAGGCCAAGTGGGTATAGCACTGGATGCTAAATGGTACGAACCATGGTCAGACAAGGAAGAGGATAGAGATGCTGCAAGCAGATCAATAGACTTCAACCTTGGATGGTAATTCCTTGTTGATACATTATACTAAAGCATGCTCAATTGATTAGATCAAATTGAACATATAAACTTATTTAACGTGCAACGAGTGAATCTGAATCAGGTTCCTTGATCCACTTCTTCTTGGGAATTATCCTCTTTCAATGCAGAAGTTGGTGACTGATAGACTGCCAAAGATCAAACCWGAGCTGTCACAACTACTCAATGGTTCCTTAGATTTCCTTGGAGTAAACCATTACACCACTCTATATGCCCGAAATGACAGAACTCGTATTAGGAAGTTTCTATTGCAGGATGCTACCAGTGATTCTGCTGTAATTACTTCTTGTAAGATGTCCAAATCTTTTCCATTTTCTAACACATCTTATGACTTCCCGTCAAATCAWAATTTGTCCTAATGACATTTTCTTTTCGTTTGATCTAGCTTATAGGCATGGAAAAGCTATCGGAGAAAGAGTATGTTGTGCTTTTCAATAAGGGAAAAATGGGTTTCAGTTTCGGTAAAATTTTGTGATAAAATGTCCTCACAAATGTTCCCTCCTCCAGGCTGCATCCCTCTGGTTACGCATAGTTCCCTGGGGTTTCAGGAAGATACTAAACCACATCAAATATAAATACGGGAATCCACCGGTGATCATTACAGAAAACGGTAGAGTATTTAACACATTGGGATAGAGCATGAGATTGTCGATATACTATTATAGTTCGAAGACGCGCTTTAATTTATTTCCACAACTTGATTAGGTATGGATGATCCTGCTCATTATTCAATGAAGAAGGCTTTAAAGGACACAAAAAGGATAAACTTTCTCAAGGACTACCTCTCAAACCTCTCAGCTGCCATAAGGTTACCTCTTCCCTTGATCTTTATATGTTTCTGCTTATCGAAGCCCTCCTCCACATTCTGATCATGAAAACTCGAAGCTATTGCAGGGAAGATAAATGTGATGTGCGAGGTTACTTTATATGGTCATTGCTAGACAACTGGGAGTGGAATATGGGCTACACTGTTCGATTTGGATTATATTATGTGGATTTCAAGAATAACCTTACAAGGATACCAAAATTATCTGCGCAATGGTTCAAAGACATGTTGGAGTCGAACAGAGAATTGAGAGATACAACTTATGACAGATCTTCCTAATTGTAGGCAATGCATGTACATGTTGTATCATTCTGTAAGGGAAGACGATGAAAAAGAAATGATTCAATTCAATTGTTGAAATAAATATAATGGCAGATTTGATATATATTGCCTTTTTTAATTTTTCAATTAGAATAATATTTGTTTGCCATGAATCGAGTCAAATTAAATACAAAACAAATTGAATTAAAGTGTTAAATAAAAAWTAATTAATTATTAAGAAATGGGCACAGACAAACTAAAGAGAACATCACCCCACTACTACTAATCACCTCCGTTTAAGAAAAGAAGAGATATCTTTTGCCTTCAACAAGAAAAGGAAAAAGGAAAGATATTCCCACTAATTAAAATGCCCTTCATACACTAAAATCTGGAAAAGACTTTCCCTTTTCCAGAAAATCTGGCAAAAAAGCTTATTTGTAGAAGGACGTTTTCCTGTTTAGGTTAACCATCAAATAATAATAATAATATTATTTAGCTCAATATTAAGTCACTTTAAAAAGTAAATAGATTATATAAAAAGTAATATATTTTTATGTAATTTATTTATTAGTGTTGAATTTTATATAATTATATATTAATTAAGCCATATCAAAGAATTTGAAAAACTTCCCTTTCTGTATCGTATTGTATCTCCCTAGTTCCTTTTGTCTCACATTGTACCAACCCAAAGTCCAAAGAAGATCTACTGTCTTTATTCTGAAACTCAATCAATCGAACCCTCTGTGCATCTTTTCTGTTATTAGGCTTGGCCCCTCCTTTTCCCTCCAATCGATTCCCCAAAGACCGCACACTCTTGTTCAATCTTTTCTCATTGCTACTAAGACAATCGATTGCACACTCTTAACCCATACCGCGGAGGCTTTGCAGTCGTTTAATAGMGGAAAAGGACTTAATCGGGCTATGAAGCGAAGCTATCAAGAATCCTCATCTTCGGGGTCTCATGGTCCCCCTCATTCAAGACCAAGACACAATCCCCAAGGTAATTAGTTTTCTTCTTCTGTAGTTTTTACATATTGATGAAACCCTTGGTTCGTTTGATGATTTCTGGTGAAGTGAATTTTGGGCGAAATTTATGAATTTTTGGACTTGGGTTTTTAGCAAGCTTGAAAATTTCATTCCCCCCCCCCCCCCCCCAACCAAAAGAAAAAAAACMAAAAAAGAAAACCTGGATTGAAGTAGTTGGAATATAATGGCGGCGTTGGTCTAAACAGTTGGCAATTCTGATATCAGAAACTAGAAAAACTTCTAAAGTTTGGCTATCTTTTACTGTAATTTAGGCGATGCACACTTTCTGGAGGACGAAAGCACAAAGATTTTTGCTAGGAAAGTTGCTGATCATTATAGTGCAAGAACCAATCAAACATTGGAAGAGCGAGAAGCAAGTCCTATTATCCATTTGAAGAAGCTTAACAATTGGGTATTGATTATAACTATAATTGAAGTGATCAGATATCACAAACATTCCCATCCATCGGCTTATATTTTCCTTTGTAGTACAGATTAAGAGTGTCTTGATTCAGTTGTATGCCAAAAAAGGGGATGCGGTCCTCGATCTTGCCTGTGGAAAGGTATGACATGTTGAATATCAAAATGTGGCATCGTGTGCGTATATATAGTGGCTTTTGCTTGTAAACCATATCTGAGTAGATACTGAAAAGATCTCTGCTTCTTCTTTATTTTGATTTTTTTCCCTTGTCTATTCTATTTGAAACTAAAACAGGGTGCTGATCTGATCAAATGGGACAAAGCAAATATTGGATATTATGTTGGAGTGGACATAGCTGAAGGATCGGTAAACTTTTTATGTTCTATTAAATAGCTAAAGAATCTCTTTGCATTTGCYGTTGTCATCAAGAGCCAAATTATTTCCCYAACCGACATGATTAGGATTTTCTTTTAGCTYGACAATTCAATTTTATTGATTGCTTCAAGAAGACATTATTATGGGATACTACATATGTATTATCTACCCTGTGAATTCATGAAGTTCCTATATAGAATAAGAAATCAAGGTGCTGTTTTATATTATACATGTTACWTAAAGACTTTACTTATTAGCTAATAATCCTTCAGATTGGGAAAAACGTGTAGATTTTAATCGAAAAATATGATGGTAGTTAAAGCTGTCATGAAGTATTTTACCGGATCTTCAAAGTATGATGCTAGTTACTCTTTACCTGCGCAAATTTTTATGCTTTTCATTTTGTAATTGTTAACTCGTTTAGCAGAATGTCATTTTGGCAATGCAAATTTAGTTGATATTTCATGTTCTCTCACATTATTGAACATGGGCAATCATTAGCTAATAAGTGATGATGAAATACATAATTGTGTGAATCAAGATGGGAACAGCCAACTCTCCTTACAGGCTAGACTACCCAATTCAGAGATTTGGAATGCTATATAAATACTGTCTTTGAGAGATCTCCTCTCTTATTAGTTTTGTTTGTCAGTCCATTCAGAATGCTGGAGTTTAGAAACTGTATTGGACATGAGATAAATATTAATATCAGTTTTGATTCAAAATGTTCGTCCTCTTTCATAATTTCAAACAGCTAAACTCCTGTGACTGTCATGACATAACATACAGATAGAAGACTGCCGTACACGCTACAACGGAGATGCAGACCAGCATCAACGCCGAAAAAAGTTTTCATTTCCTGCAAGACTCTTGTGTGGAGATTGTTACGAGGTAAATCACATTGCTAGTAAACTATCTTTAGGGTGGATTATATTTTTCTTTAGGCTGGATTATATTTTTCTTTCTTATTAATCTTATTCATATCTAATTGTTTGACTAATTTGGGATTGTTGAAAATGGAATATCACTAGTTAGATGTGTAATAAGGAGCACTGAGTATTGGAATTGAATAGCAGTGTGTATGGAATTTGTGGACACAAAATGTCCTTGTAAACCTATCAAGTCATGGGTACTTTTTCTAAAAGATGTGTTACGAATAAATGAAAAAAGAGCAACTTTCTCCATTTTCCTTACTCACCTTGCCATTAGCCATCCCCATTCAAGAACCAAGTCACAGTTTCCTTCTCTTTTCACCATTTCTTCCCCCAATTTCAACCTCTAATAAACCATGAGGGCATGTCAAGCCATCATTCAAGGGTCAACAGCAACGATTGAGAAGAAGTAAATTGAAATTASTAACAGCTGGGTTTGTTGTCAAGTGGATTAACACCAATTATGTTAATAATCTTCTGCTTTGGCCTTCAAGGACAGACTCATGATAGAAAAGAGACAATAGTTATGACATGCGAAAAGTTATGATGAGTCTTGGCTCCTGCAATGATGTTGTTGACGATCAAAAAATTGAGGGCTTGGCATGCTAGACCCCTAGGAAGAGGTAGATGAGGTTTATAATCTATATAGTTTAGATTACATCTTCTGTGTGCATCTAAAAACATATGGTTTTTTCTTGGGTAATTAATCCACCTTTAGGGCGGAATGACTACTTCTGCCTTACTTTGTTTTCRTGTTTATAACTAGTCTCGACTGTTGTATCTGCATATCCCTTTTATTTTCTATTTCCTTGGAAAATCCTACATTGGAATGTCCGAGTGAAGCATTTTGGATGAGAAATTTAATTTACCTCTGAATTAAATCATCCTTCACTAAGCAAGTTGGCAATGTATTGGCAAGTGGCGTTTTTGTCCAATAATTTGGTATTCATTACCATTCTACAATGACCAAGTTGTTAGTGATACTATTGTAGTTCCTATCTGCTTTTCTTTTCTTAAAATAACTTTTTGYCTCATATAGGAAATAAGTCTGATGGTGACCTTTATGTTATTTCAGGTCCGCTTGGATAAAGTTCTAGCAGATGATGCTCCTTTTGATATGTGCAGCTGCCAAGTGAGTCATTCTCTTTGTGGCAGCTTAATGTTGTTGTGCTTTTGTTGTAACCTGTGKTGACATCTTGGTTGTGAAAGTGAACCTGCATTTGACTTAGCAAGCCAATGAGAGCGTCATATAATGGAAAGCTTGGGAAAATGTTTAAAGATAGTCATCCACCATATATCCTCGTTTGGATTAGGAATTGATTGATCAATTATGGGAAACYGCAATTTGCTTTACTTGGTATTCATTTGTTATTCAGTTTCCTAAATGAACAACCAGTTTGTGATTTGTGGATATTATTTAAAGGCTCTGCTTTGCAGGAATACACTTTGTAAGCAGCTAAGTTTCTTGTTCTTCTCTACTAGATTCCTTSTTTTCTTTGTGCTTAAAAGATCGAACTCTTTCCGCATGACTTAGAGCTTTTGTCTCTTAAAATGTGCGTTAGTCTTGATATTGGATAATTAGTTGCCACAGCTTAGCGATCAGTGGTRAAATGTGCAAAGGATGGCCAACTCCTCTCTGATTTATCACCTTTCAGGAATTGGATCAATAGTAATCAACAATTTAACTGCTTATTGTGCAATCATGAAGACTGTTTGTAATTCTTCAATTTTGCAGTATTAARATTGTGAAATATATAAATTRCTTGTGAATTTTGCAGTTTGCATTGCATTACTCCTGGTCTACTGAGGCACGTGCACGGCAGGCCTTAGCCAATGTATCAGCTTTACTTCGTCCAGGAGGCATCTTTATTGGAACAATGCCAGATGCCAATGTTATCATCAAAAAGCTTAGAGAAGGTTTATATGTTTTGCTGTTTTCAAGTCTTTTTTTTTTTTTTTTTTTTTTTTTTTTGTCATTGCTACTGGATTGATATATTATTTTCAATATATGAACCTTTGGCGGTTAATGTCTTTGAGTACAAGCTGAAGAGACTGGTTTAAGTTGACAATTCTGTTTTTACTTCTCTAATTACCTGTCCCAGCTGTTTTCAAGTTTGACAGAAAATTATTAGGCTGGGAAAGAACTAATATGGACCAATTTTTAAAGTGCATTACGTATGCTTTTGGAGTGTCTGCAAAAGAGATCACTTCTTTTCATTATATTTGACACCTGGTTCCAAATTTTGTTTGATATATGCAGCTGAAGGCTTGGCTTTTGGTAATAGTTTCTACTGGATACGGTTTGATGAGGAGTATGCAGAGAAGGTAAGTTCCTTTTCTTTCTATGCTTATTTTAGGTACTGCAATATCTTAATTAATTGAGAGAATCTTATWTCTGAAATATTGTTCTCTCTTTGTTCCAGAAATTTAGCTCCACGAGGCCCTTTGGCATCACATACAAATTCCATCTTGAGGTACTTGGTTCATTCATTTGTTAAATGCTTAGTTTCGTCATGCAGATTTTGTTCTGGTGCATAAGCAATGAATTCAATTATGTATCAGCCAGCTTCAATATGTTCCGTCTATTYAGTGTTTATTCTGCTCGAGAAAGATGCACTTTATTTTTCCTATTGCGGATTTTCCGCCTACCAAATAACACTCATGTTATTACTTTTCAGGACGCGGTTGATTGTCCAGAATGGATTGTTCCTTTCCATGTCTTCAAGTCATTAGCTGAGGAGGTATAGATTTGCCTTCTGAGTGAGTACATATCTATCATTTATTCATTTGTCCCTTGTTTRCTATGCCGCAGCTGAAGAACATCATGGATGGAAAAGAATGTAGAGGTCATGGATGAGCCACCCTATCTCTTTTGATACAATGGTTGAAAAAGTGTGTGTATATATATTATCCCTCTGATAATTGACTCCTAGCATGTATCTAAAATGAACAWGCTCACTTTAGGAACAGATTTATGAATTGCAACATTTTGAGTTTGAAGATATCTGAAACTTGCATGTTCCATTTTTYTGCTGCAAGCTTACTGCAGAATGCACTTGAACTTGCACTYTACAGCTTATGTTTCATTTATGCAGTATGACCTGGAGCTAGTCTTTGTCAAAAACAATCATGTGTTTGTTGATGAATACCTTAAAAAACCTGAGTTCATTGAGCTTATGCGAAGGCTAGGTGCACTAGGTGATGGAAACCAGGACCAGAGTAAGTTCAGATCCTGAATGACCCATAGTTTTCTTGTGATCTTCATAACAATTTGTCGATTGTAAAATGACTTCTGCCTTATATTCAGGTACRCTATCACCTGATGAATGGGAAGTCGCATACCTSTACCTGGCATTTGTTTTCAGGAAGGTAGATTCATTCTTGCTAATAAGCTTTTGCCATATGTTAATCACAGCATTCTGTTGGTTATCCTCCATTACTGCATGCAGATTTATGGCTGTGCGAATCTCATGATTTGATTAACTACTGTTTTGTTGCAGCGGGGACAACCGGAGACTAAATTGAAAATTGACCGTGTCAAAGGGAAGAAGCATCTAGAAAAGGAGGACATTATGTACATCAATAGTTGAAGTTGATCAACGTATCGCTTCAACACTCGGGTTTTATGGAAGGCTGGGTAGACATACAAGTAGGAACCATATATCTGGGAACCAGGAATCTCCGAAGGTGCAAGTTGCTAATGAATTTTGCCGCGACAGCCTTGAGCAGCATGATCAACGTAACAGCTAACTTCATATTTTTCTTTCTTCTACCCATCGTGTTGTAYCCGGGGCTATTCAGCAGCGTTAATAACGCAATGATTTACAAAGAGTAGTAGMTGTCGGAATCACCACGAAGCGATTGCGTCAATGTGCAAACTACACAGCCAATAAAAGTTGGCAAAAGGATTTTTCAAAAGCGATTGCTTTTGAATGATGGGGTAATTTTATTATGCATTCGATACTCACCATGACCACAAGAATAATGTGGATTTCTATTCTTTTGCCACTTTTTCAAGGAGTACTCTTACACATTTTCTTGCGGGTCTTCTGTCTATGTCTGAGCTCCTTTTATATATAAATAAGCGAAAAAACAAAGAAAGGASGTAGATACGGCCATTGAGATTCAACTGATGCCTCTTGATAATCTGTCAAAGYGCAGAGAACCAAACAAGCTAAGCTGTACACATTTTTCTGAAATGAACATTGCAAAAGATTTGACTACAGAAAAGTAAACTATAACACTAATCATGATTGTGTTTGTGACTTCGGCAAATTCAGGTCCTGAGCAAAACTAATAAAATGCAAGATCAAGCTCGCTTCAGCACCACCACGACTATAACCATGACTACTACTCCCATTAACGAGGGTACAAGAAACTTTTCAACAGCAGCTGGGAACGGATTTGTGTTYGCACTATCCTTATTATCACCCTGCTCCCCAAAGAGAGAATTAAAAAATTCAGACAAACTGCACATCATGTCAACCACYGCAAGCTTCATATTCTTCCAAATATCCAGGAACCCATTTTTTGAGTTCSATTTTCCAGCATCAGACTTCCCAGTCTCTGAYAAGATATCAGAGCTCCTCAGAGATGTTTGATAAAGAACGTCATCATATTTTCTGGATTCAGAAGATTCTTGATAAAGTATGTCACCTTGGGGCAAAGGBCCCCTTACATTTTGATAAGCTTTCGATTGTGTGGCATCTGTCACAAATTAGATTATGACAGATTTAGGTACCAGATTCTAAAGGTTCAAGTTAAGGATAATGGAAATATTAATTTTCTTACTGTGCAACTGTAGATAACCCTGAAGTGCTGGATTTTGCAACACGGCATCCCAGACATTTGGATCAGATGCAATTGAAGCAACAACCTCCTTCAAAAGCAAGATCAGTATGCATAGATGAGAACACAGTCCAGTCCGTAGGAATAAAGTAGGACAAGACAAGGGATTAGTTAGAGCAAATAGAAGCATATATATGGAAAGGAACAAATTGTTTTCTCTTCCTTTGATATTTTTCAGTAGCTATAAACCTTCTAATTAATCAATTTGTAAAACCAGTATATACAAACTTGAAGTAACATATTTGCACTAACATGGGAGTGAAATCAGCAAAAATCAACTGCTCATGAACTGCGTAACCTACCCCTGAGACAGCCCGAAAACCCAGAGAATGAATACAAAACGAAAGGGAAGACCTAAAACCACATTCATGATCATGACTATCTCAAAACCTCGTAATTTATCGGACATCTTGGTAACCAACAACATGACAAGTCTGTAGGTATCAACTCGGAGGACTTTTGAGGATCATATTGAATGAAACTGCAGAATCAGCTGGTCAAGGCAGCCCATTCAATCTTAACTGATGACTCCTACAACTACACTTGCACACAGGAGTGGAAAGGTAGGATCGAGTGGGACGAATTAGCAAAACAAAGATATGAAATAGACTAGGAAACATACAATGGAAGCAATAATAAAGCACCAAAAGACCCTCCAAAGTTCATCCACAATGGACTTTCTTAAGTTACATTGTCCTATGTGAATAGGGTAGAAGAAATCAAATGCTGAAATTCTCTGCTTAACTCATCATCATGACACTTGCAACTAAATGCATGCTGAAAAGCTGATCAGTTTAAAATTTGATAAAAGACAGGCGGTAAAAAGGGTAGAGAGACAAATAAAAAGTGAAACCTGAACTTGAGGACTTTGGTCCAAAAACTTAAACGCCTGAATAGCATGCTTTGGCATAGAGGGAACAGTGGTTAGACAAGCTTTGTGCTCGAGTACTTCTGAATCAGAAAGCTCTGACAAGCCAGAACTCTGACTAGCACCATATAAACTTAGATATCCACTAGACCTTGTTGAAGAGACAAATACCCTGAAAAAAACAGGGGACAGGAAATATGTTAGCCAATTCCCAGCAACCAGATCCGGTTAAAGGTTGAAACTTTCAACTTTACTCCGTTTTAAAGTTGATTAYGAAAACATTTGAAAACGCAACACTATTTGCCCCAACTAGGCCAAATTATCAATAACCTACAGACGTATTCGCGCATGTTATTGCCGATTTAGCTAGGGCCAGAATTAATCTGCTACATATTTATTCAAATAGAAACATGTCTATATACAGGCATACCGGAAGAAACAAATCCTTAAACAATATTCAAGAGTAAATCAAAGCTGATGCACAAAACAAACGAAAATGAACATAAAAACAACCCAAAAAAGATGAAAATTACTATAYCTAGAAAAGCTTTTGAACACCMCAAAACACACACACCCMAAAAAAAAAAAAAAAAAAGGGAAAAAAGACCACATGCAAAAACCAAAAAATTTAACCAAATATGAGGAAAACAAAAAGAATTGATTGAGGAAGAAAATGGGTAACGGAGTACTTCTCCAGTGCGTCCTTGAGTTCACTGGTGGCCTCTTTAGCTTCTTCAATGGTAGGGGCGCCACCAAAGACAAGCCTTGGCAGAGGATCACCGCTCCCCGAAAGTATCTCCTCCTCACCGCCCGCAAACTCCCAATCATCAAACTCCCCACAACACGGCTTCTCAACAGACGGTGCATCAACTGCCACGCTTGCCTTCACACTACCTGGAGAAGATTTCGCAGAAATTCCACCAATAGGCCGTGCAGCCGCGCGAGCTGCCGCGGAGATAGGACCCTCCGGAACAACACCGCCACGGAGACTGCTGTTGACCACACCGATGCCCGCTACCTTTGCCGCCGCTCTCATCATTGATCCGCCACCCATGSCCATATAAATCAGAAAATGGAAATCCTATCTATTAAGAGCAGAGCAAGCGAGACTCCGATCTCTTGCAAACCCGTTGGTGTGGTGAGAGAGAATAAGAGGAACAAATTAGCGGGTACATTACGCTTGGGACACGTGTCACTTTATCTAGCAAACCTTAGTAATGAAGATATTTTCTCATACTAAATAAAAAAAATCCTATCCAAACAATAACAAATGAATACGTACGTGAGATTTGTCCTTTTTAGTTACACGCCTATCGCATCTCATACATATTAAATAATTAATTATTTATTTATTTTTRTCTCTATTTAATTATTCAACATATAAAATCAAATCTTCTTTTTATACTCATCTTATATTTTTTTTTCCATTTAACTAATCATTTTTCATTCAATAGCAGAGATAAAAATGTCATTTTTAATTATTAATTATAAATTAATTTATTATCTTCCTTAATGGAGCATTTTTTTAACATAACATATATAATATACTTAAAAAATAAAAATAATATTAATTTACTAGAGCAAGAGGCTAAATTAATATCGATGCAATTAAATTCACTATCTAATCAATTAAGGCATGATATTCAAAATAAAATTGGCTCATTCCTTAGTATTGGAGGAAGAAAATATTATGCAAAATTTAGATTAGAGTTCTTACGAATGTATGCCTTCTCTTTATTAGATTAATAAAATTACTATAAAAGGATAAAATAAAAAGATAAATTCAATCTCGTATCTTTCCGTCAACGCAACAAGTATACGGAATAACTTTTGTCTAGTACMTGTTTGTCGSGTTATGCACTRCTTATKGTGTTYCTTTTAATTTCCTTGTTTATTGGAAGCACATATTCATCGGATTCTTAMACTTAGGTACATTTGAGGAACTTTCCGAATGGGGTAAAAAATAAAAAATTTTCATGTTTAACTAACTTTTTACTTTTATTCTTAAAGAGGAAATTAAGGCTGTATAGCAATTTCATATATTATATTTCAATTGCTGTTTGTTTGATACTTACGAGCAAGAATTTTTTTTTTAAATTATTGGTGATAAAAAAATATTTTAATCAAAATTAGCAACTGCTAGATATGTTGGAGATGAATGTTTGTGGCTTTGTTAGTCTGGCTATCAATTGATCCGATAGCGGTAAGTTTGGTGTTCAATGTAACGAGACTTGTGTTCTGACTAATTAATCATTATATGCCTTATTAAATTCATAATTCTTTTTTATTAAGGAGTTTACTTTTGAYTTAATTAAACAAAAGCTCTCAGCAAAGTATACATGTGATTGGCTAAGCAAACTAAAATGAAAGAGATCAATTAGCATATAATAGAAAACTAAAAATTCTAGATGATGATATAAAATAAGTGATATGCAGATAAAACAAAAATGAATACAAAAGCAAGTAGCTTTAAGCTAAAAGTGAAGGATATAATATGCTAACAATGCAAGTATTAATGTAAACAGAAATAAAGCTAAATTCTTAGTCAAAAGACGAGGAATAACATACGAAAGCTAGCAAATAAAGCCATAGATTAGCTAATAAGCTGAGTAAAAATGCATAAAGCTAATTAGTAAGTTAAAAAATTGTATAAAACTAGTGAAGAAGTCAAAAAGTAATGCATTAAGCTAAGTTAAATAAGTTGTGTAATAATGGAAATGATTCCAGAATTTGAAAAAGAATTGATAAAGATTTGATTTGTCTAGTTTGATATGGATTGATACGAGGTCTCGTCATTCTTCATTTTTCCTTTTATAGTTAGTCGAAATGAATTTTATTGTTTGTGTCAAAGAAAAGAAGGCCATTTRTCCACTTTCCTATTTGTCCTCTCCTTTATTGATCCATGTTCGAAATGTCGTAATGTCGTAATGTTAGCAAGTGGTAGCCTATAATCTCGGCTAGGTAATCTCATCATCCATCTCACGCTTGTTTGATCAGCTATCTCGGCTAGCTCATGTCATGTCGATAAGCAAATATCTAGACATTATGTTTTAGCACCGTGTCTTTGCCGAGTCCAATTAGTCGATGGTTCCTCAGTCAATGTTACTATGGGATTTTGCTTGTCTTGGATAGTTAGTTAATTGCTTGTCTTTTTCTATTCAACCATCTTGATCAACTAATTTTTGGTGTCAATAGTTACAAAATATTTCTTTTATTTTTTCAATTCTAAACTTTATACGTCTATTCCAAATAGTAACATTTACAAATAAGAAATTCCTTAAATATAATCAAACATTTAAAATTTTATAATATGATTTTTTTCTATTTCGATATTAATCAAACCAAACTCTTATTCTATGGGGTTTGGTTCGAATTTGTCAATTGGAATTGCAATGGCTTTGACGAAGGGTCAATCACAATGAGTTCAATAGCTTAATTTTCAAATTACTTGAAAGCAAATGAGGCAGCAATAAGAGTATTTGAAACATGATTTAACATGATCGGGATAAATTCCTACATCCATGGGATCATGTTCAAATATCAAAGCATTTTTTTTACTATATTAGTAATGTTCAACAGACTTATATCTGAATCATTCAACAAAAGTAAAACTTTCAATAAAGTAAAACTCCCTCTATGCTAAATCTTGTAGTCGTCAATTGATTATGTGAACTTTGTTCACGAAGATGACGAAACAATTTTCCGTTGATCGAGCCGAAACTTTTTCCTCCTTACCTTCTAAGTCTTCTTAGAAGTACCACTTCTTGATAAACAGTTAACAAACATGTGCATAAGATATAGAAGATATTATTGCCACATATAGATTGTATTAGGGAAAGGATTATTCAAAATACGAATTCTAAATTGATTAGGACTTCTTATTCAATAATAATCAAAGGTTCAAATCCTAAAATATATATCATTGTAGTTGATGTTGTTTGATTTAATTCAACATTAGTAATAGAAATTAGTCAAAAATTTAAATTTATTTGTATCAATTTTAAAAAAATAAAAATAGTCAAATGACTATTTTATCAAAATTCACAAAAAAAAAATCCATTTTTACCCCTATCAAAGTTGAAGGACTATTTTTTTCAAAATTTTGAAAATTTCAATTTTACCCCATTCATTTTAAATGAAAATAATCGAAGGTTGAATTTTAAATTTTACGCCTATCAAAATTTCAATGTCCTCATTGCAATGAGCAGTGGGTGTCGAGGAAGAAAATAAGAAGGGAGAAGAGAAGAAAGAAAACAAAAGAAAAAGAAGAGAGAAGAAGACAAGGGTATTTTTGGTAAAGAGTTGATTGCTAAGTCTTGAGTTGATAGGGAGAAATAGATGATTTGGAGTCTGGAGTAATGATTGACTTCAAAATTTTATTTTCTACATTAATTCTCATTACCATCAACAAAAAGCACTTTCAATAAGAATTATTACCTTCCATTCCCATTATCTTATTTCACAATCCCTAATCAAACACTTCCTACTTACCTTTCAATCCACATGAACCTAATATTAATACTTCAAATGTATTCAAAAGATGGGTTCAAAAGGTTAAGATTTAGTTGATTGAGATACTCAAAAGTCGAATATAGAGAAATTGAAAAGATAAGATTYAGTTCATATACAAATTGATAGAATTCGGTACTCTTTAACTTCGTTGTATTTTCTTTCATATTTCATTTATTCATTCTTATCTATATAATTTTACARGAGTGTCTGAGTAATATGTGTAGTACAAAGTCAAAACCCTTTTCGTTTATCCTAGTGATTTGGCTCACCTGAAATAAGTATCTTTCAACCCAAATAAACGGAATACGAGAATTTCAACAACCAATTTTGAATTATCTTTTTCTTTTTTTAACTTATCGAAAATTTAAACAAGATTTTTTTCTTCTTTCTTTTAGAAAAGAAAAAAAAGGAAAAAAAGATACATTAACCCTTAAAAAGGTTTTTTATTGCAAGTTGACTTGCGTAATCAAATGATATTAGTTATTATCGAATCTTTTTATCTAAAAAGAAAAGGAAAAAGAAAAAGAAAAGGATTCAAACGGGGTACTTCGATATGCATTAAAGAGGTTTTTTTTTTTTTCCCCCCTAAACAAAAACAATAAAGAGTTTATCTTTTCCTTTTTCTTTTGAGTGGATGATATGCATTAAGGAGTCGAAGCATGGAAAACATGTTTGGTGAGTGTAACACTTAAAATTTCAAAGACAATATTATTTCAAATACACTTCAAAAAATATTTTCAATATAAGTAGCGTCATATCTTATTATTCTTTAAAAAATTATTTATCTTTCTCAAAAAAATAATTTTACGAAAAGTTGTAAAAAGTAACTCATCATATAACAAATACCAATCGTCTTACGAAAATTTTTATTTTTTTCCGAAAAAACTCATTTATAGCTTAAAGTGAAACAAATTTTAAAAAAAAGAAGAATCTAATTTATTATTCTTATGATATTATTATTTTATTTTTTAATCTTTTTATTTATTTAAACTTGACAACAAATTGGAGAAAAATATTATTTTTGAGAAATAAAAAGTTCAGGAACCCGCTGTTCCAGCTCCGTTGAAGTCGCGTGCAGCCGGCTTAACATGTTCTTTTATTCTGTTTCAGTATTTTGTAAAGAATTTCTTTCTTTCTTTCTGTAAAAGAAAATTTTTCTTTCATTACATTATTAATGTTTAAATGGTATGTTTAATATATTTTATTATTAAAGTTTTAGTTTATTTATATTATATTAATAAAAATGTAATTTCATTTGTCAAATTATAAAAGAAAGGAGGGAGTATGCGTTTGAAAATCTAAAGAAAATTTATTACCTTTATTATTTGCACACATCTTGTTTTACAATGAAAGTAAATTTTTTAGTCCCCATCGTTAATAATTACAATGGTTATAAAATATGTAGTTAAAATATAAAATAATCAACATATTTGATCGATATTATAGGAAGAAGGTGAAAAATTATTTCGAGTGAGATAAAAGTGTATATAGATATGATAGAAATAGTGTTGAATAAAAAAAATGTTGTATTTGAGAATTTTGAATGCAAACCMATCGAAAATAATAACTTTTGACTTGCAATGCAGTGACACTTTTGGGCTGAAGGCGGAGTCCACCATAGACCTGTAATTGTACTTTTGTGAAGTCAATTTAGGCCCGAAATTAAACAACAAAAATCCTATTCCTCATTAAAAAAAAAAAAAGAGTAACTGCATAATTCTTCCAAAAAAAAAAATGCCACCGTACAATTGTAGTTAATAAAGATATATTAGACTGACCTGGATGAATGACCCAACTTAAATTGATCCAAAATAATAGGATTTCATTGTAGAGTTAAATCAAATAATAATTATGTAGGAATCTTAATTAAATAAATAAATATTTGAATATCAACACCTCTTACACATGGATCAAAATATATCCTTCATCCTTCTGATACATCTTTCTATGTCTATCTTAAGTGTTAAGAGTTAAGATATATACACATCATGTTATTACTATAGCAGAGAATGTATAGCYCTCCTCCAACACTTCTTAAGAGTTAGATTATATATATATACGATCGATCAGACTTTAATTGATAAATTCAAAATCCTTTAAATACTTTATAATATAATTATTTTTTATAGAAATTGAAAATGTTATGCTATTAATAATTAATCAAATAATATATAGAATGTGGAGAGAATGCCCATATGCTGTAGAGCGACAATCAAATATTCCAATAAGTAGGACTAATAGATCCAAATTCAGCTTCTAAATTATCAACACTTCCATTCATTTGAAAGGGTCAACATCACATGCCTAATTAAACAAAGAAGTAGATGAATCAATCATAACATTAATTACTATTATTAGTGGTAATTCCTATCATTAACTCTAACCTGTCTCGGACCTAGAACGACCCAAAAGTAGGAAAAAGTAAAACAAGAAAACACGTCCAAATTTAAGATAACGACCCTCACTAACTATTTAATTTCCTTTCTTTTTTTTTTCTTTTTCTAATGGTACATAAGAATTGACAAAAAGAAAAAAAAAAAAAAAAAGAAGGTCACAGGCCTCGTTGATTTAAGATTCGCATAGGTAAACAAATATATTCGGAGTTTTATTAATAAGAATAAAAAGAAAATGTATTATGAATTAGTCACAAAATTGATAATGAGAAGGGCCCACTTTGTGGGCTCATTAAAKTTAATTTTGTTCCGACATGAATCTTCATTTTTACGAAGAGCAAACTTATATTGTTTTATCTCTTGTCAAACGATGAATTAACCTAAGGAAGGGGTTGGTAGTAGAATTAAACATATTAATGAATGTATAGTCCATTTCATTAAAACGACAATATGACGGAGACAGCCATGATGCTTGACATTTTCACCAATTTCGCATGGACCCACGTTTATGATGACTTCAAGAGATTGACATATTAGTAATTTTCAGAAAAAAATGAGAACTAATTTCTATTATTAAATTCACAAAAAATTAAATATTTGTTCTTTTATTTGCCTTGGATTTTGAAATTSAAGAACATAACCGATGACTAGAYATTCTTTGCTTTGCCATGATCTAATCTATGAAATTAAGCCAAAAGAAAAGAACTTCTAATCAGGAGATCTGATTGCAAAATCTTTACATCTCTATCCACATTAAGTACTCTAATATGCTTACTTCTTATCTAATACCATCTTCTTCTTCTTCTTCTTCTTCTTCTTTATCTTAGCTTGAGTCTCTGCTCCCTCCTCCTCCGCCTTTCTCAGCCGTCTTCTCCAGAACTGCACCTACGGTCACAAACAATGGAAGTTCRAAAAACGATGGTTACATGTCATATAACAATAAATYYAAATGGATTGAGTTTTCCTACATTTCTGGAAACAGAGAATCATAATAACARAAACATTTTTGGAAACYGAGATCAAAAGAGAAGCAGTGGAGGGGTATTGGGAATTGAAAACATATCAAGCCAAGATTTCTATCACTCAGAAATGGATAAGACTCCAATTTCTYTGACTTTAACTCTCTTCTGCAAACATTCCTTTAAGTATAATAACAGACAAGAAATTTTCTACCATCAAATGAATAACAGCAGCAGGATGGTTTTGGTACAGTACTTGTGCTAGGGTCTTTGGATGAAAGTGTCATAAAGAGGGCAAGCGTAACTTTGCCAAAAGCAAATGATCCCCTGTAAAACTTGTCCCATATGTTCACATGCTTGTACTTCAATTTGACAGCAGAAGGAAAATTCAACAATTTCAATAGTTTCCATARAGCGATTTCAATCGCATACAAACAGCAAATCTAATGGAATTAATAACTATTGGTCAGAAAATTCATTAAGTGAAGAGAAAAAAAACGCTCAAAAATCTTAAAATACAAGAAGTGGAAGAAACCAGGATATATATTCATATCACTGTGATCAACTGACCATCTTGTTTGCAGTCTGGTGGATCTTCAAAGAGTGAGAGAGAAAGCTGCTTCTGAGCCACTCCAATGTCAAAAAGTATGATGCCGGACATTGGATCATCAACAATGATGTCTTTGACCGGCAACCACAGAAAAAGCTCTTCTTGAGAGAAACCTTCAACATCGGTGAGTCCTCCATACGTGAGATTCGCCCTCACAATGCTTTCATACAAAGCCATAGTATCAAACTTGGTTAAACATGGCCCTTCAAGAAAAACTTCAAGAAGACCATTTTCTGAAAGTGTGTAGGACTTCACATCCTTTGGGAGGAGCCCAGGAGGCAAGCCTTTCGACATAAGAAGATCATGAATGGAGATAGTCATCTCCTTCGAGGACTGAACAGGTGGAAGAGGAAGCAAGATAAGGAAGGCCAGAAGGAATGGAAAGTAAATTTGAAGGACTGCCATGAATGAATGGGTAAGAGAGAGAGAGAGAGAGAGAAGAGGTTTAAGGGGTGGTTTAGGGAAACATGGAGGGAGTTTGGAAAGTAGAAAGACTGTTTAAAAGGAAAAAAAATTACTTTGAAGATGATTTTACCATGTTGCCCTACATTGTAGGGACTTCATAATACATATTCATTGGGTCTGCCTTGCCTTTCAATTATTTTGCTTTGGGCCTTTTATCAATTGCAAGAGCTTAGAAGGACAGTACTATGATATTTTTCTGGAGCAAGTTCTACAAACCACRAGTATGTAGGGCTARRTATGATGCTTAAAGGCTTGGATACCATTTCTTCTTTCCCCACTAATAATATTAAAGTCAATATGATCAATGCATGTTGTTTTAGCTACAAGGACTTTCTAGTTGATAAATGATGTAACCCTATTTTAAGAATTGTATTATTATTACTTTCTCTTGAGATCAATTTTCCATACATTAATTCATATTCGATTTGAATTACGTCCATAAAATTTAACTCTTTATTTGAAGAAGRTACGATTCAAAACTTTCCTAACACGATGTCACAAATAAAAATAAAAAAGATGAACTTGTTTCGATTAATAGTTTATAAGCTCAAATAACTCGTAAAGTTAAAAGACGTGTAATTTTAAGTTTAAAACGTACATAATCATATTTTACGTTTAGTATAAATCAAATTTATTTTCATATTAAAAAAAAACCAAATAACCTAATAGCATCATCATTGAATTGCAATATTTGGGCATTCTTGTTGTTGTTTCTTCGAAATGATTCACTTATCATCGCATCCACAAATTTAAGGCTTATTCTAAACATTTTAAGAAATCTAAAATAGTTTTTTAGGGCCTATAAAAAYAGTGGAATTACTCRAAAAACACCTTTGGAGAGTTCAATRCAATGGGATCCAACCAGTAGGATGYAGCACCGGTCAAACAACGGCAGCTCATTCTTTYKGGATAACCCAACAAAACATTGAGAATTTCGGCGATTTGAAATTTACCGCAGAAAGAGGTATCAAGATTTGTATTTGATATCATCATATCAAATTCAAAATAAGCAGATTTATCCAAATTCAAAAAAAAAAAAATGTAACTTATGCATGTTAACAATAAGATAAGACGATGAATGAAGATAGCATCAGGAGGGTTTTTCCGTTGAAGATTGAGAGTAGTATAGCATTTATGAGAACAGTTTATTAATGGCTGGAGGTAGAACATAGGAGGTCCAGACAAATATATCCAATCTTGATATTCTTAAATAAATAAATCGAGTCAAGTTATTTATACGTTTTTAGTTATAATATTGATTTTACGTCAAACGTGTTGTATTTAAATAACAATTTAAGGGGTATTTATTATGTTTCGCTAAAAAAATTTAATTATTTGTTCATTTTGAGATGAAATTTGCACAAAGCATCAACTTAAGAGGCTTTGATTAGAAGGCCGCGTGTTAATTAAATTAATGTACAAGAAATCATGCTGATTTGTAAGAGGAGACTTATAATTCGAATCTAAAGTATTTTTTTCTTTTTTTCATAGGAATAATCTTACTCAACTGAGTTATGTGTAATTATCGTCCATATGTCAATATTCAATTATTAAAATATGATTATTTTAGCRTATCTTATATTTAAACATGAATTTTGCGAGGAGAAAAGAAGGGACAGGAATACGAAGGGCGAATATGTCATTTAAATATTTTACATATTTTCCGAGCGACCAGGAGTAGTATGATTCTGTTACACTTTATAGTACTTAGGCAGGCCATCGTAGGCGGAAAGTTCCAAATGAAGAATCTTTGTCAGCGATTTAAATAGATCCTTGGAAAAAAGTAAAAATAAAATAAAAAAGAAACCATGCAATAGCGTAATTTCAGGAGAAAATTAGGGTTATTTATTAGGGAAATGGTCATGAAAGTCGATAAAATTATCAATTTTTGCCACTAAGAAGCACACACTGAAGAAAGCGTGCGGCGTGCATGGAGTATGTGGTCTATCCGAGTACTACTGTCTGGGACAGGAGCTTTAATAGGCAATTATAACGTTACCCCAAGGGGGACCTATGATTTCTGCCGCCCGTTTTATGATTTGACACGCACGTTGAGGTGAGGCCCCGATCGGCTTCTCCCCTCGACGGGTCAACCTAAATGTAAGTTTTTTTTTTTTTGGTTTTTTTTTTGGCCGAGGACCAAAATGTAAGTTAATTAAGTCCGCCAGTAAAGCGCTAGGAAATACTCTTATACAAAAGAAAATTTTTATTATAATCTTTTTCTCTCTTTTGACTACGTTTGAAAGCACATATAAGATTAATATTGTTTTTCTATGTATTTAAGAGTAGAACATCAATATTTCAATGAATATATACTAAGTATAGATAAAAGGTTAATAGGGGAAACATATTTTGGATTTTTTAGATTCCAACTACCTTTAATCTAACTAATAGAGGGTATATTTTTATTATTTAAAAGAAGGACGATACCTAATTATTCCTTCTTTTTTTTAGAACATCTATTTATTCATCTAAGAAATATGATGAGACGATTATTCATGCTTATAAAAGTAGAAAGACAGTAGATTTCCATCATGAGAGAGAGGGGAAAAAATTAAGTAACATCTATTTCTTTTATTAATTTTATTTTATGCCCTGAACTTTGGAGCAGCATGGCATTGAGGAAATGTTCATTTGAAATTGACGTAGGTGCTTAATTTAAACAAAAATTATTATGAAACGATGAAGTCTGCTATTGACTCTTAACATATTTTAACTAAATTCTAGATATAGACTTCGGTGGAATAGGATTTGGATTGGGAGAAAGGAGTTAAGATCACGTTCAAGGTGGGGGAAGAGATGGAAGAGAATCGAGAAGAAAAGAGAGACAACACTGCTGTTGAGATAGAGAGAGACCGAAGACGACGGAAAAGAAAAGGCTCAAAAGTTTAGATCCTAAGATAATTCAGGGCTTAAATGATCCATGATTCTCTCCGTTGTACAAGAAGAAGTCAGGGAAGTAAATCAATTACCTCAAGTTGGAGTGTAGATGTATCAATAACATTCAATTTTATTTTTTTTTTTTCCTCCTTAGAGGCCAGTCTCATGAGTCTTGCAGGGCATTTTTTGTTTTCCAGTTAATATACGCATCTCGTTTATTCGAAAGAAAAAGAAGAAGAACATGGGCGAGAGCGAGATGGAAAGAAAACCAAATGGCAACAGTGAATTTACCAGCGTAAAAGTAAGTTCAAGTTAGAAACTCAACTTTGTCCAGAAGGGATTTGGATTAGAATTTCAGCCCAAAAGGGCCTAAGAAGAAGTCCTGACTTCAAATGAGCCCAAGAACAAGCAATGCTTTTGGACATCATTTCTTGATTTTTACCTATCTCTCTACCACTGAATGCTACGACGAACAATCTAAGGAGCAGCCTCCAGCTCCAGGACTATTGCTTCGCGGAAATTGCGTGGTTCGTTTTCTCTTGTTATCTTCTTACTCAAGGCTGACGCAGCGACACATTATCAGTTTCGTTACGTTTACCACCAGAACTGATAGCCTGACATTAACATAATCTCTAACATTATTTCATCCCTCGTCAATTTCTTGCCGTCTCATTTCAGGCGAGCTTTAAATTTGTCACTCCAGGATTCGTCCAGAAACTGAGGATCACGGGTTTCAGTCAATGCTGAAGGTAATTTCAGCATTCAAATTGTATTTGTTTTTCTGGGATCGTCAGCTTTATCAGTAATTGTATTTCTCTTTCTTCTATTAGACCCTTGGCCTGTAGTCAACTTCAGGGACGGCACTTTTCCTGGTTCCAACTTTTTGTTTAGTTACAGGAAGCAGCTCAAACACCCAGACACGATTGATCGCTCGTCTCATCTGTTCTGCAGAAATGGCCCCGGATTATAAAGGTTTTGTCTTTAGGATTCTTCAGGAGTTTCTTTATAGATATCCTAATCAAGTCGTTATAGTCATCATTCTGCCTCCTCCTTATTCTTCTTCTTCTTATGGTGGCGTATGTTCATCTGTGCAGGAAAAGCAATTGTGCTCATGGGAGTCAGTGGCGCTGGAAAATCGTAAGTTTTCAAAACTTCATATCACAAACCCAGAAATTAATGTCTTCTTCCATGCTATACTAATCATGAACCCATATTTAGTTTCCTCTCCAATATGTAAATGCTACTGGAATACTGTTTCCCTTTTGCTTCCTCTTCTATCAAGAATTAAAATTTCCAACATTTTTACCCAAAAAAAGAGATTGTTTTGGGTGCTATAGGGAGGTTCGGGGGGAATAGGCTTCAAGATGAAAAAAATAAAACAAAAGAAAACGAAAACAGATGGGGGCGGGCGTGGGTTATGAATATCAAGCAATTTTCTACTATCTTATTGACCATCTTTCTCAGTTGAATTCGCTCTTAGCTCTTGTTCAGTGAATTCGACGAAGTTCTGTAAATTGCATCGAGCTTGTTTCTTTATTTTGATTTCCTCTTTAAATTAATTTGAAATACTATTTTTCTGCTTCTGTAGAACAATAGGTGCAATTCTTTCAGAAAGTTTGAACTGCCGCTTTGTCGATGCCGATGATTACCACCCACAAGCAAACAAAGGTAATCCAAGCTTTCGCTCAGCTCTGACTATTAATCTATATTCCATTTGACAATCCACTCCAAAAAAATGCAGAGAAGATGAGAAATGGGATACCACTATCAGAGGAAGATCGTATTCCATGGCTTGAAACACTGCGAGATGTGCTAAGAGAAGGTTTAATCAACAATGAAACTCTGATCCTAGGCTGCTCCGCTCTGCGAAACCATTACCGAGAAATCCTTCGGTGTGCTGATCCGGACTATAAACAAGGTTCTAATGAATGTGCACTACAATTTGTTCTGTTAGATGCTCGAGCCGAGGTGCTTGCTGCGAGGCTGGAGAAGCGAGCTGCAGAAGGGAAGCATTTCATGCCTCCGAAGCTCTTACAATCTCAAATAGATTTGCTTCAGATTGATGAATCTGAAGCCTTATTGAAAGTCGATGCTACATTGGATCCTCATGCCATAGTAGACCTTATACAAGCTTCATTGTAATATAAGTTTCTGTTGATGAAATTTCTTGAAATATAATTTGATAAATATGCCTGCAACAATTGTGTCCGATCAAACAATTGCGCAAAGTTTTGGTCCAAAGTTGAAGCAGAAATTTGTTGAACTCTTTAGAGACCAAAATTTGGGCTTTATAACTATTGGCCTTACACGAGAAAGTTCTTGAACGTTCTCATCTTTTATACCTAATTTCTCATTGGGCCASAATGCTGACTTCTCGAAGATATGGAGCCCCAAATCGATTACTGGCTTAACGAGGCCATCACATTAGATCTTCAATGTTAAATGCCTTAATGGATTTGCTTTAAAATTCTTGGTTTGGGCCGGACCAGCAAAACATCCAGAGACATCTCAAGTCTATACATTTTATAGATCATGGCTCGGTCTACACTACTGTAAATTTTTTAAAGATAAAGTGTTTTAATATAATTGGCTCTACATAAATATTTTCCTCCCCTTTAATGTTTTTCTTGAATTTTAAGCTGCACAATTTGAACATCTCAAGTTGCATATGTGATCTGAATTTTTTTAGACTACTCGTCAGCCCCTAAACTAATTCGGGTTCGATTGTATAAGAATTGCTTGTGTCTACTCTTATTTATAAAAAAAATTAACCAAAAATTATTTMAATATGAAAAATAAATTGAAATCCAACATGGAATTCCACCTTAAAAACCATCTCTTACGTAAGATGAGGACCTCTGTTCATAAAATTATTATATAATATGGAACTTGGAAGCTCAAATGGGCATAACCGCAGATTCGTTTTACTTGACAGTAACAAGCTCTTTTTTCCAGTGGGATGAGAGTAACGTGGAAGATGAAGCTCAGGATCGAAGTTCAAAGGCCTCCCTTGGCCTTTTGATCACTGTCTTGAGCATTGCAAATTTTCCCTAAAATTGTCTTTCCTCAGAGCCGTCAGCTTCGGTATCAGTATTAGGTCACCCCATCGGCAAAGAACCAATGAAGCATCCCAATTATGAACTAAAATCGCCATCATAAACCTGGACAGATGAACAAACGGGATTGACGGCCATTGATAGCACYGGGAGGCCAGTGAAAATTTTGCACTAAACTTGTAAACCAAACGTCAAGCAATGCTGTTCCCATGTCATCCTTTCTTGAGACAGAAGTAACACCAYACCAATGGATCATTTCTTGCAAAAGTCCAATTTGCAAATTCAAAATTCCCTGTTTTCTTTACCTAATACTCTTCTAAGTACTCTCACTTCAATCATTCAACCAAATATAATATCTCCCACGTTATTTATAAGTTTAAAGCTCTGATTTCAGCAGTGCACTTTGGATACCAACCCCATCTTCTAGATAAAGAATTATCTAATTGACTTTCTTTGTCAATGATGGAATCATCACTTTCCGGTATTGACAAAGTAGCCTTAATCCATGAGCTGATTCAAGAAGATTAGTGATGAACAACAAGTGCAGGTTTTCTCTTCCATTTCTTTAAGAATCTGTGTCAAACTTTGTCTATTGTTCGAACATTCTCTGCATTTGTTTATCCACTTATATCGTCATCGTTGCTACCTTCTTCACATTTATATATACCATTACCCAATCCATCTCCAATAGAAAATTCTAAACAGCAGGGGGATTCAACTTTATCTCTGCCAGAAGTTAGGAACGCATGGAAAATAAACTTGCCAACAACCCTCATCAAGATAACAATAATTATCAGATTGGGGAATCTTTTACAGCATGATTCGCGAGACCATGTGAATATTCTAGAGAAGATATTGTCAAAGCATTACAGGGAAGAATGGTTTGAAAATTGTGGGCAATAAAGTAATCATTTTTATATGTTCTTGATATGCTATATAATATGGATCAAACCCGGGTTTTCTGAACTATGAGACTGTTAACTGAGAAATTACTACGTCATCGTGACGAACGGACATTAACGTTTAKTGACTGTTGTGGATTGAGGAGAAAATCATTTGCAGCCGAAATTGCTAGTTAGAATAGCATCATCATCAATTCATCATCTGTCCTGGAGCTATTATCTGGATGCAACATTTGCACTGTGGGTGACAATTTGGGCCCATTCAATGGGCTAAATGGGCCTGAACACTAGGCCGGACAAGGAAGCAGAGCAGATATCCCTCACGTGTGGGTGGGGTTTTATGGTCCAGTCAAAGTCAACATTCTCCTGGTAGGGGCCCAAATTCTTGCTAAAACCTTGTGTCTTTTTCTGGTTCAGACACGTTAGAGGTGACACTAGAGGAGTGCCCTAATACATGTACATATGGCCAACCCCATTTAATATGACCCTCACCCCATAAATGTAACATTTCACGTGATTTTATTGATTTTTTTGGCCAACATTGGGGGCTTTGGTCGAGTGGCTTTTAATTATTTCTTGATTAATATTTAATAAACAAATCTTCAGAGAACATGCACTGTCTATAGAGGTTTTTGGCGTTTCGATCATTTTAATCTCAATTTGTAAATAAGTACGAACGAATAAATAACATAATCGAAGATTGTGATTATAGACCATATAATTTATAGGAATATGTGATTGATCAACATGGCTAGCATTAAGTCCAATTCTTCAATCCTACATGGATTCCCTTAAGAATTGTCAGCGTCCAAAATCACTAATTGATTGTTTACACTTTGGATTTGGATCAAAGTCCAATCATGACCACGTCTTTTGCACCACACATGTACTTGCACGCTTCTTGCATAGATCCCTTAGATTTCCTCTCAATTTCCTCTCCCCCGTCCCACCAACTCCTGGAACGTACTTGTTTCTTTTGAAAATCTTTTAAAAAACACGGGCTATATATACATGTCCTTTTCGGTCATAAAAATAAAAGTCACATTAGATGAAAATTATAAGAACGAACCGCGAAGAGGCACCCACTGTTCTCTGCCCGATCATCTTCAGCTTTATGCTGCCGATAATATGATGTTGCTACTGTCGCCTCCGCAGTCAGCTTTCATGGTTGGGTGGATTGTCTCATAAAGCAGAACTCTCTTTCGCCATCACCCTTTAAAGCTTGTTTAAATCTTTCAATCAACTTCAGAAACTCCACTTTCGCCATTATTGCCCAGATGATGGATATAATATCAMCACAGCCCCTCTCATCCCATGTCATATTGTCAATTACCACCCGCTCGCTATCTTTTTCCTGAAGCAACACTACTATCCTATACCTTTTCTCCCATTATCTGGAGATGATAACATCGCACTAGTTCCGTATCTTTTGATTCATTCTCAAATACATTAATAGTGTGAAGATGAGTTATGAATCTAATCATCATCTTTTCTTTTATTTATATATATAAAAAATGAGATAAAAGATTTTGCAAAATGCGACAATATACATGGCTTAGGCCCCTAGGTAGCTAGGGTGATGATTTAGCATTTTCAAGAACATCCATAACAGAGCAAATTATTGAGCAGACTAAAGTAAAGAACGATAGTCTAGTCGGTGACGTTGAGAAAAGACTTATCTCACGCTAAAGTATATGCTTCTGCAGCAAAATGACTGTTGACTAGGAATGAAAGACATATGCATTATTTCCTTTTGTACTTGTCTTTGTTTACAAATAACATCAACTGCACAATCATATTTAGTATATTTTTATTGAAATTGTACTTGCATTTAAATGACTTGTATATCCAAAGAATGAATGATATAAATTACAGAATGACTTAAAGACTCCATCTTGAGTTAGTAATATGTTTATTAATTAAAATTGTAAGTGTTGTTTAAGTGAATCATTAATTAAATAAAACAAAATAATTGTGATAAAACGAAAAAAGGAAAAGAATTAGCCAGAAAAAAGAAACATGTTGATCAGCGAAGACGAGACGACGTGGAATTGGGTATTGTGATTGGCTGCGTGGTAGAAGGGACCCATGCTTACACCTTACTCTTTGTTCTCTAGCCATATCAGGACTTATGAGTGTAGTGCTAAATTGATCCATGAGGTCAACGATATACGTGGCAGAATTGGAGAAATGGTCCCCTTGGAAGACATATCTCCATGAATATTTTTTTCCGGATTTTACGCTTCCTGGGGAATCGCAATTGCATGGTTCGCGGACCATTGGGACCGRGGGATACATAGMTACGTGGACTGGTCTCCGTTTTGGGTAAGTCTTCTGTAATTTCCATTCGAGAACTCACTTTACTACTAATCTCTACGTTTAAAGAAAAAAGTAAAAATAAAAAGAAATGAATTCATAGACATAGCCCGTTGCATGYAACATCAGTTTCTTTTGTTGGGGAGAATCATGATGGTTTTGATCAGTAGACAAAAAGAGGCACTAGTAAACATTTCTRGGGACTTYAGGAGGAGCTGACACTGTTTCCAGTTGCCTGAAGAATATGTTGGCATGGTGGAAAATGGAGGAAATAGACAAAATGTAAATGATAATGCAGTTTCTTGCACCACCACTACAGAAGTACCTTATCAAACATCAAAATCCCATTGTCTTTCCTACTGCATCACTCTCCACTTCCCCCTCTCCTTTTGTATATCACTGTCGTTATCTCTCTCTGCAGAGATGTCTTTCTCTTTTTCCTCTGTGTGTTCGGAAAGCATTCGCCAATTGTCTGCATACCCTGCAAGAAATGTTTTTCCACTGTTTCTTAAACCAAAGGCAAACTGGGGAACAATTTCTGTATAAATATCATTATTATCTTATCCGTACTCTTTTTTTCTCTCTCAGTATGGTACATATCTGTCCTTCAGTCTGTGGTTGCTATTCTGCACAATCCTTTTCCTTCACTTCTTCTGTCTTCCCGCACCTTATACTACGTCCATCCCAGCAGGAGCTTCACTTTCAACATTAAAGCTGCATTGTTCCTTCACACTCATGCCTGAAAAGCCTCCAGATGGGACAGAAGGGTATATTTACAAGTCCCATTCTCAAAAGAGAGAAGAAAAGCCTCCGATAGAAACCTATCAATACTAATCGGGTTTTCTTTTAAAATTAAAATGATAATCTAAGGTTTAAATACTACTTAACTGGAACAATTAATTTCGGGTCCTTYTCTTTAACAAATTATGATCAGGGGTTGACTASCGCCAAGTGAATGGCTCATTAATTTTACTCAAAGTTTTACTTCTACTCCATTAAGAAATGAACGTCATCCCTGGTATCGACCTTCATTGTCACAGTCGAGACAATGATGGAGCCCAGACATCAAATCATGGAGCGAATAACAAACTCCTCAATTTGCCAATGTTTAATTTACTTTTTAACTTCGCCTTACTATTTCCCATATACCATATGGATAAGACTTAGTAATACATCTTTTTTAACCTATTCTCCTTTCTTCAAAACTACTTTTGAGGTCTTTCTCTTTTTCTTTTTTTTTAGATTCAATGCTCATATCTACGAGATTAATTCGAATTCAATCAGATAATTTGATTTTTATATGGTATCAAGAGTTCTTTTAACATGATACGTGGCAAGTAGGAGTCGAACACTGAACTATTAATCCACTTATCAATTGCCATAATTTGCTTCTTTTCCTTATACTCCTCTTCCTCTTTCTTCTAATCTAGCTCTAAAATGTTAAGAAATATTAGGTAAATGTGATGGTAAATTATAAGGGACGTAAAGATGGAGTAGAGACTACTATTATTTCCTTTTTTCACATAAAAAAGAAGGTCAAATTCCATGCTAAATTTGAAGAGACCATTCATCGTGCAAACGGCTATATATTGATTCTTTTCTTTTGGGAGAATGCGTTTTTCCTTTTCATCTCATTATTGTTATTATTATGATTACCTTTCTCTCTGTTTTTTGTTATGTACTCCAAAAAAAACCCAATTTATTGCTTTCTTGTTACTCCCTTTCTCGATCAATTATGTACAACATTGCCAATTCTAGAACTAACTATCAAGTACATTAATTGCACTTCTTATGCTTTGTTTGGTGAAAAAGAAGGCCAAAGAAAGTGCAATAATTTTAGTTATTTTTCTCATCCTTCATATTTAAGTGCACGTGCACAATTCTTCGTTGTCTTAACAGTTGAATAATTAAGTTACATTCTCTTAACTTTTACTGCTACTTAAGAAAATTCAAAAGGATATTTTATTTCGAGTCCCTACTATCTATAGTCCTRACTCAAAATGCATGCATAGAGAGGTAATTTGGATCGCATTATGAGTATCGAATCCTTAACCTCACTGTGGATGAGGAGGCCACCGGCAAATAGGAAATGGACAGATAATGATTAAGTACATTAACACTATGAATAAATTAATGATTTGAGTCTTGATCTTGGTCGTGTAGTCAACAGGCAGCTTTTTGGTGATTAATCTACTTGAAAGGGAAGAATTGACTATCAAGAGTTTCACAAGGGTATATTAGTTTAAAAGCTAAATTATGAGAGACTTAAAGTTGTTTTGCTTTTCACAAAAAGTAAAGGGTAAATTTTGCTTTTTATGTACCAGTACTTGTTCTTCTCTTCTAGGATACATAAAGCTCATGAGAGTTCAGTGGGCAGGAATTCTGGCTGGAAGTATGAAAACAATTCCCATGAAATGGCAGCTGGCTCCTCCAAGGAGGCAGTCGGCAACAGCATAGGGAAGGAAACTATGTATGGGTCTTCGTATACTCCACTTTATCGATGGGCGAGAGAGAGAAGAAACTAATAAAAGAAAGAGGCTTCCTTGAGCAGGAAACTGTTTTTGTACAAGACTAATTAAAATCTCTACCATAGTAAACAAGAGTTAAAATTTAACAAGGATTAAAGAAACATAAAAATGAGGGAGGGGTTAACCTACAAGAGACTTTAATTCCTAAACACTAAGGTGATCACAAAAACAGTTATTTTTTGGGATCTTCAAAGATGCTACAACTGAGGGAATATCAACGTTTCATCAGTTGATGTTGCTCCATTGCTTATGACCGGGAACCCACTTGGGACATTTTGGACTGAAGTAGCTTGAGACAACCCTTGAGTTCAGAAGTTCAACAATGGGAGGAAATTTCACACACCGTGGCGTTTTGTACTGGTTGATTGAAGCACCTAAGCTAATGGCATAGTCCATAAGCTTGTCAAATGTCCCAGTCTCCACAATCTTTATCTCCAGGGGGCCAATTGACTTATCAGAAACTCGACCTTGCCGGTACACACTGTTCAGGGACTCTTCAATGGTCAGGCAACAGTCTTCAAAAACCGAAGGTGGAATTGGAGTTGAACCATTCAAGCTCAGCTCCCAGAAAAGGACATAGTGGCCTGGTACTGTGGTGGTATTAGCATAGCTAGTGTACTCGGTGAGATTTGCATCAAAAGGTAGGAGATGGGTCACTGCATTTTTTACTGCATTTTGTAGCTCAACTTCGTCGGTCTTGTCAGAATCAATACTCAAAACCACATTTTTCCGGCAAATGAAGTTGAACTGAGGGGCATTGTTCTTGAATCCAGCAACCAGGAGCACATCTCCCACCCTGTAGCGGTAGAGACCTGTAATCACAAATTCATGCATCATTGTTACTATGGCGATTTCCTGGAATGATTCTACGAACTAACATTCGACTTATGAGCTAAAAAGGTACCTGCATATGTGGTTACAACAAGCTCATACTCCTGCCCAAGTTTGACATCAGCTAAATCAACCAATTCTTGCTGCTCTTTTTCATTGAGGGATTTGGGCATTGAAATGGAATTAGTCACACCATTGTTTCTGTGGACTGGCAAGAACTCAAAATAGGCCATGGTGGGAATGAGGGTGTAAGAGACTTCATTAGGCTTGCAAAGAGGGTTAAGATTGACACCGAAATAGCACTCTGAGGAAGCATACATTGTGCAGACAAGAGGCAGACCATTGCTATAGTAATCGAGAGTTGGGATGTATTGCGACATGGTCCCAGTCACAATAACATCAATATACTTCGTATTAGGCCACAACCTGGTAATGATCCCTTGCCATGACTCCCTGCTACATTCGTTCTCGATAAATTCGGCAAGTTGTGGATTAGGTTTGAGAATTTTCATGACTGCCTCTCTCACTGATTGATCAGTAATTTGTGAGTTGAGCGTTCCTGTTCTGATATCATTGCATAAAAGGGACCAGTGCTTTTCGAGGAATCGGATGGCGCGAATGAATCCGGAGGCAAAAACAGCACCAACGCGTAGGACTTCTTTGTTTAGGCATAGGCCACAAAGCATTTGGGAGTACATGCTCTGGTAAGAGTCGGGGCACAGAATGGTTTCATTTGGGCTGGTATAGTTCGTGTAGGGATCAAAAGGCCTTTCCTTAAAGTGAGAACTTTTATAGTAACTAGTTAGAACAGGACGAGCCACTAGCCCACCGGGGGTCTTGGCCTCAGATTTTATGAACAAGAAATACATTCCTTTGCCTTTGTCTAAACCAGGAACAAACTGGCTCATCACAGGCATCAGAAGGCTATAAAGCAATGATCTCCTTCCTAGCTCTTCTTCAATGGTAGGCATCAATTTTCTTTCTCCACCGGATGTGCCAGAACTGCACAACAACACATTTAGGAAACAAAAAAGAAAGAAGTTCCACCAAATTACAGACCACATGCAGGAATGACAAGGTGAAATGAAGTAAAGTTTCCGTTCGAGTTTGTATACCTTGTTAAGAACTCAGAAATGGGCTGCGAACAAAGGATAGGAGATTTGTCTCCATTAGCAATACGACTGATATCAGGCTGAATATCCTCGTAGGTGATCACAGGCATGACTTTCTTGAAAGTCTCCCTATCAGTATGGCCATTAAGACCATGCCTTTTCAAGTACTCAACGTGGGCATTCCTGGACAAGATTTCAGAAAGAACTCGCTTTTGGACCTCATCAGCGTTCGTCGTGACTTCTTCAATGAACTGAATAGCCTTCTTGTTCTTCTCTGCCGGACTATAGTTAGGGCCGGCCTCTTTTGGTGCCTCAGGCATGATGATAGCTGGTAGAATAAGCAAGTACTAGTATATTGTAGTGAGAGGGAGAGCTAAGCTTGGCAACACAGAGAGGGGAGAAAGATTGGAGGAGGGGGGATTTTGGGTTGTGGGGGAAATGAAGAGAGAAGAAGGCTTTATATAGGGAAATGGAGGAGGGGGGATTTTGAGTTGAGGGARGGGGTAGGGTAGAGGGGGTGTTGAGGAGGTTGTGGTCCAGCCTTCGTAGCGTTCAAAAGTGCAAAGAAAGAACGAAAGAAAGAATGCAAATGGATGATGGCTTGATGGTGAATATGTATGGGGCTTTGTGGCATTTGTGTTTTCCATTTCAGAACATGCCTTTATGACTCACGAACACACAAAACTTTCGTGCTTCATATTATTTGCCTGTCACAATTCCAGCAGTCTACCAATCTCCCTGTCTTTCTCTCCTCTATCTTTTCTTTTATCTCTTTCATCTTAAGATGCAATTAACCAAAGTATAGCCCCATTTGGATTTTTTTTGTTAAATTTTGGAAAACGAACAATTCATATTCTTCCCTGCATATCTAACAAATTTAAGTTGAATGAATAATACGCAACACAAACATGAATATCTCACCTCGAAGGATAATCATTTTTTAAAAATTTAAAAATACTAAATTTGTATTTTTCTCTTCAACAACCATATAGAATCGTGACAAAATAGACTATAAGTTGAATTGTATTTGGTGCCATTGCTTATCATTTTTCTTTTCAATCTACCATGTTTGGGTGTCGATTTTAATATTGAAATGGGTACTAATATAGCAGTACCTTGACAGTAAAATCTGCACATCATTTTAAGTTAGGGGGTGATCCCCGTAAATTTCAAAAACATAATGGAAAATTGTAATATATACAAAGCCCAGGGTAGATGAGTGTAATTTACTCATTTTAGAGATACATATTTAGTAAATTATAAATGTCATATTACCTCATTTCAAAATGTAATTTAGACTTAGGCACACAATGAGGAGCTCCAAAAGCAATTCTTTTTTATTTCTTTTTTTTTTTATGTTAAATCATTTGATAACTCCACTTATTCAGATTAATTTGAACCCTACTCGGATTGAATGGCTCTTAATTGGAGGAAAGCCTGACCCATAGTTCTTCCAATATGAGGTTATCAAAATCTCATTTTGACTTAAATACTTCGCTTACCAATGCTCTAACTGGCCGAGAGTTAATAGAAATAAGATTAAAAAACTCTAAAAATTAAACTTATACTTAATTAAAAGGAATAAGATTAAAAGACTCTTCAAAACCAAAAAAAGGGATTATTTTATACAAATATGATAGATTTAACAGGAGTAATATTTCTTTAAAAAAAAGAATATCATTAAATATTTATTGAGATACACAAAAGGACTTATATTGTGTGTTAAGGAAATTTGAATAAAAAGGAAGGGGCAGAAACTAACTTAAAATGAGCCGCATTGAAATATTTAGATTATTCTCCTTTCAATCCACTTTTGGTATTGAATTACATAATCTAAAGTAGAAAAGGTTGGGGTATCACAGTAGTTTCAATCTTGAAAACTAAAACTACTATTGGTGAAATTAGTTCGGGTCTAACTCCAATCTAAAAGTAAGCTCGGGAGCTACTCAAGTGAAATATTAAAGATACATTATATCTATACTAATCATTAATATTTTAATACATTGTTCTCAGGCGAGGACTAAACATTTGAAAGTTAAAGTTTGTAGGATAGAACATTTGTAAGTGGCCCAATATTAGATTASGATTGTTTATAATATCAMGTTAAAAATCACAAGTAAATAACTCATCAATTTTTAATTTTGATGCTSGGGAGAGTTGAACCTCAGAGCATGCATACACACCTWTATCTGTCCAGGCATAATATTGATCCACTCACTACGCCTTATACGAGGCCAATGCTGGGCTCCAGTCTAGCCTTGCAAGAACAGGGGCAGAGTTAGCCTAAAAATGGGCTCATCAACTCTCAAGTTAAAGGGTATGTTAAATTACAAAAATTTCCACACTCTAGTAACTTAAAATTATAAGCCTCTCGACTTATTATTAATTGAATTTTAATTAGATGTCAGTTATTTTTAATAATTATTATTTATTGACAAAAGCTAATGTTTTCCATCATAATCTTTCTCGCTATATAACCCACATTTTTCTTTTTTTTTTTTACAAAAAGACCTACTGCATATGTGATTTTGATCAATCAGTTATCCAATATTTAAAGAAATTTACCTAAYAAAAGAGAATATTAGAGGGATAAATCCATAATTCTTCATTCTATATGGATAGTATTATCATTTATATCTTTTAGGAAAAGAGATAGAGATTCATGGATTTAACCTATTGAAAGAATATATATAGTCATTTACTTGGCCTAAMGTGTGAATGAATTTGAGACGTACACATAATGAATCAGGCAKTGMGCTGGTGGCGCTACTAGCAGTAGCAGCCTAGAAGCAAAACCTGAATCCAGCATCTTAAGGTGGTTATAGGCAATCTGRCAGTGGAAGTGCCCTCTAATTTCGTCCCAAGGTAAAGCTACAATTGCTTACGTGCTTGCTTGTACTGCGGTGGCTGTTCCTCCAAATACCGGCACCGGCACCCAGTCTCCTCGTTTCATTTCCCGGTAACACTAAACAAGCTTTTCTGTTCTGTAATCTTCACTTTCTGCAGGTCAACTAGAGGGATTAAGTTAATCCAAATATTAATCGCGGATGGGACAAAATTGAAAAAACGGTTGTACGGTAATGTCCCATCAGGAATTGACAGCTGGCTATAGGTCACCTGACAGCTGGMGCCCCGTTTGACTTGGTTCACACGTCTGCGATGCTGAAGTTGTGGCCCTTTTGGACCGGCTTAACCGGTACAAGGTTTCCCCAAATCCGTTTCTCAGCCTCTATGGATAAAACGTATAGAAAATTATTATTTTTACTCGTAAGTAAAAAGCTTTTGATTTGATATGAAACCTTTTCATATACAATTTTCAAACTTTTTTCYATTTCTTACTTTTAGTCTACCAATAAGGTTGTTAACTAGTTACACCAATTCAATTCTAAAAGCAATATATTATTATTTTCAATAGTTATTATTTTAATTATTTATCGTCTACGAAAATGATTGATAATGACATTGATTTTTAATTTAAAAAATAATTATTTCTTAATTTGACTTTAAGGTGTACTTAGATTGATTGTTCGTGAAAAAAACATATCTATTATTGAAGAAAAAATTAAACAAAAAGCATGCAAAAATAAATATTTTGAATTTTGAATTTGTTTCTTAAATAAAAAAAATTTTTGCTGAAAAATTCATTTGAATTAGATGTTTAATGTACAATTTTATTTGGCATTTTTTTTTTTGCTTGAAGCAAGATTTTTTCGGAAAAAAATAATATAAATGAGCATTTTGCTGAAACCAAATTTTGATTTTTCTAAAACAAATGAATTTTTTAACAAAATTAAATTTTTCATCATTTATTTTTGGCAGTTTGATTTTTAGAACAAAATTATAAAAGCATCTCCAATGCTATAATATTAACATCATAACAGCTTGTCATGTCATCGAAATAGGCATTATCTTAAAAATTTTATTTTTAATGCGTAATGTCTTGAGATATATTATGTTGACTCATAAATAATAAATTTTAACATGTAATTGAAGATAAATATTAAGTTTAAAAATTATTTTATGTTATTCGAAGTTAACTTTAGACTTTAAAAACTATCTTTATTCTATAATTTAAAAAAATAAATATCAATTGAATAAAATCAAAGAATGTTGAGATTATGCATCGGAGTTAATTTATAAGTTCTATTTCCTTCTTAGAGATTGACTTTCAATATATTAATTGCCATTGATCAAAATTTATTTTAAATATTAATACTAGAGCKTTAGAGATATTACAATAATGCATTTTCATACAGAGAAAGATTTTGAATTYGGAGTATATTTTCAATCATTTAACTATATGGTGCTATTAATTACAAACTCGGTCTTCATGGTCATTGAAGTAAGGAAATTACTATTATACACTAAATGAAAAGTCTATTAATTAATTATTTATTGGTCATTTCTGGTAATGACAGCGTCGACTTTTCTGATCTTTTTGAACGAAAGCCTCGCAAACATACAGACTGCACTGACGATGGGAATGGTATTTTCAAAAAAAAAAAAAAAGAATATTAAGGTACGAATCAATGGATAAGGTTGTTTCCATGTAATACTTGTATATGGATAACCATTTTATCGTCATTAGTATTATTATACATAAATAGGATAGAAATGTGAATCGGATTCGAATTAGGAAAAATTAATTATRATTTACCTTTTGCGAGAATTACTCGTCAAAGCACTTTAATCTCTTTCTTTCTTTTGATTATCAATTAAAAAGTTAGGAGGTTTGCCGTGCGTCCTATTAAACCATTTGATAGTATTATTAATTTTAGTGACGAACACGAGAATCCAATTTAGTATTTTTACCTTAATTAATTTGATGAAAGGATTGGATGGTGACGATATTGTTTTGTGTCAAATGTTTGGTAGATGATCTTGAAACGTTAATAATATTGAAAAATGGCAGCCAATAGCGACAACTCGGAAATAATTGCAGATTTAAGCTAAAGCTTCAAAACATATCTCCGCTATCAGGGATCTAATTACCATATAATACATTTAATGAGAAAATAATTAATATTAGTTATAATTCACGTGCAAACTGGTTTAAGGGCTCAATAATTAAATAAAAGAACCAGTTATCCTCCTTATCAATTGAGGTATAGATTTAAATTGAAAGGGTATTAATTTAGCCCTTCCATTTATATTATTATTGTTCTAGGCTTTCTATTTAACCCTAAACCTAAAATTTCTTGCTTAGCTGCCTAACTTCATGTATTAGATGTTCTATTAAACATTGCACCAATAATTGATCCCCAAATATAAAACCAAATCTTTTTTATTTTAATCAAAAGAAAAAAAAAATAAAAGAAGAAGTCAACAAGAACAACGTCACCGAAAGTTGCATTGTCTATTGCTAGCTTATCACCGCAACCCTTAAAACTCCCAGAATTCAAGACGTGCGGTTACCAAAAGGACCCTCAATCTTACGTCACCTCCACGTCATGATCCTCCTGTTCGCCACGTGTTCTTCCCCCTCTGCTTTGTCTCTTTCTCAACGTCAACTGTCCCCTCTCCCTCCTTTGACCTCTCCACCTCTCTCTCTTGACTGTTACTTCATTCCCTCCGTCGGTCATCACATCGGACCGCTGCGCTGCACCCAGACTTACTCTGAGTAGTAACAGCATATCCCTTTTAGCTTTTTTTAAAATAGAAAAAATAGGTCCCAGTTCCTTTATCTCCTCATCGGACGGCTGCAATGGGCCAGACTTACTCTGAGTCGTAACAGCAGATCCGTTCAATAGAAAAAGAGAAAAAAAAAAAAGAGAAATGTTGCTTGGTGGAGGGGGAGAAATTAAGGGAAGGCGGGTGCACCTAGGCGGGTAGGCCCCCACACAAGTGGGCGCTAAGTGCTTGGTGCTGTGAGGGATTTTGGGAATGTTTATGTGATCAAGAATGTGTGTATATAAATGTGAGTCACTGAGGGTTTTGATGTGGGAGACAGGGACAGTAATGCAGATCTTTGACCGTTGACTTCCATCTCCAGATATTTTTCTTTATTTATCTCTAATTTTATTTATTTTTAATGCATTTTTAACATCTCGAGAAATTGTCCAGGTATTTTTATACCACAGAATTTGCTCAAGCAAATATTATTAAAGAAACAAGTGAAGTCCTCAAATCCCTGCTATTCTATCTTGTCTGCCATAATCCCAGCTTCCCACAGTTCCTCCATGCCCCTGTATTGGATGGCGGAAATTATTTGAATATTTTTGGCCTTCTTTTACTTGTTAATAATGATAATTCTAAGGAAACGGATGTTGATTACATTAAAGAACATGTTATGCTCATGGTATAAACAGATATAAACATGGACATGTTAGGTCTTAAGAATCCTATAAAAAGGATCTGCCAACAACATGAATGACTTTGTTGCAATCAAGTTGTACTTTTTCTGGCGTACGCTGTAAAAATTCGTTACATGATTGAGATGCCCGACTTCCGAAACTAAYTAGAACAATTGGAGATCAAGAAAGATGATTTTATGACTGCAGCAACTTACCTGCACAGGTGTTCTAGACTTTCTTGACAGTATTGATTATCGTGTAACAGAGGAAAACCTGTAACGGTATGAGTGTGAGTGCGATGAGTGATTCCAAGTGTAATTACTTAATACTTAACCACCACGAGGTTAAAGAAGGTGTTTTTTTTTTTTTTTTTTTTGGGAAATTGATGCAAACCATAATTGATGAAGATGGATCACTTTATAAGAACCATCATCAGATCCCTGACAACGATTTGTAAAGGAAAAACAAAAGGAGGAGATGGAAGAAATCCAGAATATGAAGAAGAACAGCTAAACAGTATCCATGCAAGAAAGAAGCAAATTAATTCTCCCATGCAAATGTTTCCTTTTCGATCCCCTTTCTTCTTTTCTCTACGTAATGTAAACAAAACGCAATCACGTGAAGGACTAGTATTGTTTGCTGAAAGCTAATCTGGTTTCATGTTGTTGTCTCTGGTCAAATAATAAAATGGCCAACTTTGAGGTAATGCACGTTCAGACAAGATCTTTTAGCAGAGCCAAAGGTTAATACTATATACTTTACTATAAAAGAAGTTTTACTTTTAGCAATCTCCAACCCAAAATCCAGTCCACAACATTCAGAACACATATATTTGGCTAAAACCGTCTGCTAATAGTCGAATTCAGCTTAATTAGGAGGAGGAGACCAATTATGTGGTCCCTAATGATATGTTTCCTTTCAAGTATAGCAAGGAAGATGACATGTACAGTCAGAGCCAGTGACATTAATACTAGCTAGCATTTACATATAGTTTTTAAGTCCAAAAAGTAGAGATCCCCGTATCGTTAAGGCAGGATCCTGCCTATGTGTGACATTCTGKCAATAAAACCCATGATTAATTAACAATATGTACCTTGGTTAGACTTCACTCTCATTGGTCATTAAGGATTCAAATCTATGCAAATTGTAAGTTCTGCTCTCTTTTGTCACATGCAGCTTTTAGGCTTTAGCTAGCTTGGATTTTATCATTGCTTGGTGAAGGCATTGGGTGGCCTTTGTTCAGCAAATGGTTATAAAGGTTTTGAGTTTTGTGTTCAAGAATCATAGTTTGCATGGTGTTTGGCTTTGAACACAGCCCCCAAGAGGGAAAAAGGAGAGGCCTTTAGCATGGCTTTTCTATACTTCCATACTAATTATGGGCGCTAGACTCTAGACTCCTCACTTTGTCATTCAGCATCCCTGTCCTGTTGAATTATTGATGGAATCTTTTTGTTCTTCAGGTGAAAAAGTGATCAGATAGCAAAATCATGAATGCTATGAAGCATGTTGAAAGAACGAAAAATGTGGTCATGGAGGCCGTAGAGTTTCAGCAATCTCGACCAAAAAAAAGAGTTGGGAGCAAAAATACTAAAAAATAGGAGAGTTTGCAACAATCTTTTGTACATAATACTAATGTCCCGAAATATTTACGTTCCCTGCCCGCCTGGCCCCTCTAGGCATACATGGTAAGCCCGGTTAGCCCTACAGAGACTAGAAGTTGCCGGACGGTGCACTAATTGAGGAGGTTGGCTACAATAACTCTTGCTGGTCTCTCATTTCTGAGCTGTCACTATAACCTCTTCTCGTGCATGGTACTTGGACGGAAATTTGGAGCAAGACCTTCACATTTTGGTCACTATTCTACCTGGCCATGGAATGGAATACACACTTGGCTTTTGTTTGAACTCCTTTTTTTCCTTTTGAAGGATTCATTTGGYTCCCTTTTTACTGTCTTTGATTAGTCGCATAATGCCGCATTCATGTTCATGAACTTGCAGAGAAATCTCTCTCCTGTTTAGCAGATATGACGGAACATGATTAAAGACAAAACTTAACATAGTATTAAGATATGACATTGATTTCATTTTTAACCTTCGCTAGATGTATCTCCAGAATCATCAGTTCACCATCTCTGCGGCACTTGGACTGTACCAATATCCGGACATTGTCGTCCTTGCATCTCATGCACAACACACTCTACTTTGGACCATGAAGAAAGCAGCTCTTGGTCTTGGCAAAATCTTTGGCAATGTGATATGATGTGATTGCTGTTCTCCACTTCGTGGGACAAACAACCCCAATATTGTTACCAAAGTCAAAAACTTTATAATCTATCTCCGGTTCCTCCTTTCTTTTTACTGTCTCGGCCAGCAAAATTATCCAAAGCCCACTTTACAGAAAGAAAAGCTGCGCATTGCTCTCTCTCTCAGGTCATGTCAAGGTTTTGGGAGGTTATCAAGAAATGGAAGTCCTTATCCGCTTATACTTCTTGGTCTTCCGAGGATTTAAATGTCGCCGATTGCTGGCGCCTTTTTAACATGTGGTTCGGCTTTTATTATTCTCACTTTCATGAATGGTGATTTTACCCAAATGAGGAATAGGTGCTTCATCTAAATTCATGTCTTTCTTTTGCTTTCTTTTCTCCAGAATAGATGGGGATCGTTGTTGCACTGGTCTTTATCTTCTTACTGTTTTTGCACACTTGTCGGTCAAGTGCTCCAAGATACTCTTAGCAAACTTGCTGTCAATAAACAGTGTTCTAGGTTTGGCTTCCGGGGGAATGTCTCAAACAATAGTGCAAACTCCTCGCACAAACCGAAAAATTAACCTAAGCTGAACGTGATATTAGAAGTTTTCCAACAAAGCTTAGCGACAATTTGTCTTTGTCTACATACAAATAATACTAAAACTTTACGAAATGATGAAGAAGAGAGCACTTATAGAAGAAGACCATGGGGATATATAAGCTAGTTAAATGAAAAACAAAATTTGTCAGTAAAGGTGAAAAATCTATGTTGTTACCTTAATTGACCAAGTACTAGCCATGATTTCATCTAACGACTCAGTTTTAGGAAATGGTAGATATCTAAACATCAACCGACAACATTGTTAAGGCATCTTGCTTAAGGCCTTTTACAAGATGATTACATTTTGAAAACTTAGTCAGAACAAGGCTTAGATAGTCGTAATTACTATGTTTGCAAGCCATGTGGAGCAACACATACAACAAGAAAGAAGCAATATTACAGTCCAATTTCAAAAAGAGCAAAGGCAGAGCATGAATCGATCGATGGCTACATGGCCTACCCAAAAAATCTTTGCAAGAGACTTCCTAAATTGGAAAGAAAGGGATAAAACAAACCCATAATTGGTGGCTTGGCTTAGCCTGGCCTAGTCTCTAATGAGTTCTTTTAAAATATTAAAAGGCATTGGGGAACAAATAAAGGAGGTGCAAACATAAGATGACCTCGGCTTTGGCCACAAATCACATGATCTAGTAGCAATAAAATGAGTTTGTCGATCACTTTTGGAGGTGCGGATTGGAAGATTGGAGATAACGTTATGCTGTTGAGTCCTAAATATGTTTGATTTATGGGCCAAGATGGCAACATGAATCCAAAGTTGAAAAACACAGACAAGATGGATGGAAAGTAAGAATAAATAAAGATAAAGAAGAAAAAGCTTTTAGTATTTTTTGTGATTCCAAAGCATTATAACATCCATCGTTAATTGCAAGTTCTCGATTCCCCTTAGCACATAAATCTTCTTTTTCGTTCCCTAATCCAACAAAAACGTAGCCAGTGATTTAGACCTGAGAGTTCAAGACCAATTCAAGTGATTGGTTCATGGTGATTAAAACTTTTAGCCCATCGTTTCTTGTCGCCTCTTGGCACCGCCAGTGGGACCTTTACGAGAACGAACACCCGCTTGATCACCAAAGTACTCCAAAAAAGTATACATCTTTTACAAGATGATTGAAGTCATATGGAGGGGAAGGGGTTAGGTCATTGGGTGGGCATTCATCTATCTTTTTGGTTAGTGATATACTTTCTCATCTCTTATTGCCTCTCTTAACTTTTCCATTTTTTTAAGTAATAAGAACTGGTGCACCAAAGAGAGATCAAGAGGCATTGACCAGGCAATGTGGGAAACACATTCATGCAGAAGTTGAAATTATATAAATATATAATGAGCAGCATAGGCAAATAGGTACTATAACTGTGTTTCTTCTTTGTTTTCTTCTTTCAAGGTTACCCTGTTCTCCATTACAAACAGCAACAATGGGGTGGTGGTGGYGGACCATTGCTAAATAGGAAAGCCCCTATGTGGTCTGGACTCTAGATGGTGCATTGAATTGAATACTCTTCCATCTCTCAATTCAATCTCTTTCCAAAGTATTATAGGCCGCTATGTGTTGTCGAAAGACTTYTAATTAATGTGCATTTTCAACCAGTACAACGAAATTTATCAACTACTGTTAAGATAAGATTACTTGTTATAAAAATATATATAATTCTTAATTTATCTAATTTTCTTACACTGTGAGTATATTATTTACAGCTGATGTCATAATGTATTGTAAAAAGATTTCATTAAAGGATTGAACAGAAATTTAATGAAAGAGATGGAAGCAGGGTTTGAAATGGTCCCACGTTCAAGTTCGAAGTGCAAACTAAAAGGAAGGTGGTGTGTCATGTCTCCCTCTAGATGAACCCCATGAAGAATGGGAAGAGAGTTTCCATAATTGTGTCTTGTTTCAACTATCCTTTTGCCCCCCCTCCTCTCCCCCTCTTTTCTTCTCGTCTTCCTCGTGAAAAGGATGTTATGTGAATCAACATTAGACTTACATAGTGTCTCTATCTCTCTCTGTGGTTCGCTTTTCTACATCTGCTATGATGTTAGGTGTGGGTTAATGAGCATCTAGACACCCATACCCAGACAGATGCAGCTATGCCAATCTATCAAGCACTTATAGGAACCAGCCCTTTTCACGGTTTCAAGTTTTTGGTTTTAAATACTGTATTCAGCCCCAGTTACTTGCTAGGAACGGTAGGCCTAGCCCAAAATTAGTGTCTCAAATTTCTTATTTTCTTCCACAAGTGGAAACCGACTGCTTCTATTTGTCCATGTTTTTCTTATACATGATCGTTAAAGTTATAGCTGAACAGTGAAAAAAATGAAAAGAGACAATGCATTAAACCATTTCTCCTGAATGAGAGAGTCAGGTGAATCATGTTGTGGACATTGATCAGCTCCAATATGTGCACTTATGACGAAAATATCTAGAGAACCATTCCAGAATGGGTACTTAAAAATCTCAGTGAATGCAGTTCACTGATTTCCATTTATAGACATGTTTCCCAAGAAACTCTGCTGCTCAAAGCCAGAGCATTAACACACATCTTCTGAAGTTTATTCTGGTTTTGTTGGATTAAGGAGAAAGCACGCTGTGCAAAGAATTCCTCATTTAGAAAACAAAACACAAAGGCGAAACAATAGGGACATCCAAGTACAAGCAACTATAAGAATTGATCACAATCAGATCTTATCATTCCACAATCCAGAAATCGAATGCAAGAAATATGTGCATAATGAACAGTCCGTAATGAGAGCTAGATTCAAATGCACTTCCTCTGATGCACACTGGAATCATTTGTCTTGAATGATTTTCAACACAAAGTAAGAAGTTTACCAACTTTTGTTATCCTAAGTTAGCTGCTACTCCAGTTCAAATCGTAGGTTACTTAAGAATACATAAACTTTTTCTAGTATTTGGACCRTCTTACTCGAATACTAAAACTTCTCCATTCCAACTACAAGTAGCAATGACATTGGGCATGGTAGGATGAAAAGCAACATCTACTGAAGCATGGCCGTGAGCTTTCATTTTTCTGATAAGTTGAGATGATTCTGAGTCATAAAAGTAGATAAATCCATCAGAAGAGCCAGAGGCTACGATGTGTCCATCCAAGCTGAAACTGCACTTGATAGGGAACCCAAAAACTCCATGGCCTTCATATCTCTTGTACTTGTCGAGTTTATAAGGAGATTTGGCGGAGAAAATTGCAATGTAGTTTCCATTTGATTGTGCAACGAAATATGGATCAAGAGGGTGAAATCTGATGCAGGGACAGGTAAAAGCTTCAACATAGACCTGAAAGCAAAATGTATTAGAACGGAAAGAAGAAAAGTTCCATTTATACATGGTTTATAGAATGAACCATCAAAAACAAATTTCATGCAGATCAAGTGAAAGAGAAATTATATAAAATGTCTAAATTGGTATATTTAACAGAAAGACATTTTATATTTTGCAGCTAAACAGACATTCTGGAAGCCTGAGGCTGTATAAGGACACTCAAATATTGATATACAAAGTCAAATTACGGAATAAGTATTTTGTCCAGATCGAGCAAAAGTTCATTATCCCATTAACTGAAAGATGGCATAGCAGAATGAAAATGCGAAGTTCATATTATCACTTATCAAACATAAACAAGTTGATCGTGTTTAGCAAGTAAAATACTTGAGTATTTCTAGTAAGAACACACATCATGACAGTTCTGACTAGGAAGATATCTAATGAGATGCTACTTCCATTCTTACAAATTTAAGAATATGGAAGCTTGTAATTGGTCTACCATCAGGGGAGTAAAGGAATCCTACTCAATATGTCAAAAGAAATCATGCCAAGAGATGATTAAAAAAATGAGCATGGGCTAAGACTTTGCCTGATTAGATAATGGAACTTGTCGCGAAACATCCCAAACAATGATGGCATTTTCACTGACATTGCTTCTTGACTCATCACTCGAAGAGATCAATTGCTTTCCATCAACAAAAAACTCTGCATCAAGGATAGGACCAAGACTTCGCATATATTCATGGACAGCCTTCCCTGTTCTAATATCCCATAATTTAAGAAGGCCTTTTGATCCCCCAGAGATGAAAAGATTGAAGTTGTGGGGATGGAACTTCACCACTCCAACTACCTGATCCTCCTTGAAAACCTGAATCTCTTTTCCCCTGTCAACATCTATTAACCTGGATGTGCAGTCATATCCACAAGAGAGAACAAATAGTCCCTGCTCCGACCACTTCACATCCTTCACAGCAGCATTGTGGCAGCTCAGCACACGCGCCCTCTTTTGCTCTCTGCTCCAGACATTCCATATGCTGATAGTATGATCAATTCCGGCAGATGCAAGAAGATGAGCTGAAAAACTAAAACTATTGAACAGATCAGAAATACAAGCACATCAAATCAACCAAAGCAGGCTTGATATGAGCATTTGAACAAAACAAAACTTGCTACCAGAATCTAGTCCAAATTTAACCGACCAAAGCATGGACAGCATAACAAGTGGGAGGTTAAGAACTTCAAAAATGTTATTTCTTGTGAAATACTCCGAATAAGAATCCAAATATTAGAGCACGGCATCAGAGCTATCGAAGATTTATACTTTCAACATCTGAAATAACAGGCAGTAGGCACCTGGAGYAAGCTTCTCTATACTTTTGTTGGAAAGTAAAGCGAGAGAAGAGCTAGGAACAGAAAATCTTAGCCAGTAAATTGGTAACGTAGTACTCACCATGACTTCTAGACCATTGTACAGTGCTGACAGGCTTTGTGTGTCCAGCAAGAGCTGTGGATACTCCTTGAGGCATCTGGCCCAAGAATGCAGAGTCCTTTCTTGAATTCCTTAATTTTGACAAGATATTATGCGGTAAATCTGATTCTGAAATGGTTCCTGCAACTGGAAATCCGGTAACCTCAAGTGAGTTATGTAATAGTATGGGAGAGTTATCACATCAAAGATACCTGATATATGAATAATGAAACGAGGTTAGAATTTGTGATTTGGAAACATCAGATAACCTCAAGAGACTCGTGTAATGGATTAGTGAATAATTATGAGAGAGTTATCATGTCAAGGATAACTGAGAATGAATAAGCAAATGAGAAACGAAAACTGGGTTTAAAAAAGCCCAGTCAAGTTAGTCAGTCACAAAACTGTTTCCAGCATATTTTTCCAACTCCTGTTACCTATAWAACTCACAGTTGTACTACTAGGGAAAAAGATCCCGAACTACTACAGCCAGCCTTTCCATTCTCAACTCTTTTCCATCCATAGTAATACTCATATTTTACATGATAGTACGAAAATTCCACCAAATTTTCAGTAGATATTTGTTGATGTGGGAAAGATAGTATCAGTTTCCTTTGCCTATCCTAATTTGCTCTTAACCACTAAGACCTACTGCAAGTAAAATGATTCACGATCAACCTAACATAATATACAAACTAACCAAAGTGAGAAACAGTGGAGTGATTTGTAGCATCCACATCTAACCACATATGTTGGAAACTCTACTGCGTCTGACAACTAATAGGCCATGGAGCAAAAATTTCTTTTCCCTTCACTAGATTATAGTATCTAATGAAACATAATGGGACATGAATTATAGAAACAGTCAATTCACTTGCAAACAGTAACTCTATGTGATAACGGTCATGAAACTGTCTCAAGATCAAAGCTTTAAAAATTAGCAAACTTTATGCAAGACATGAACATACACAGTGCCTATAAGGTCAAGATACTACAGACCCAACGGAGGTGAAGATTCGTATCCTTATACAGCAGCAATACAACCAACCCAACAAAATTCAGCACCAWAATGAAATATTTTTCTGCGTTTTGCTCCACTTAAACCCAAATTTGCTATTTGACACAGTCTTAGCTTGTCGTCATCTTTTATTCAATTTCCCATATTCCTCTTCCTGTAATCTACCCCAGTTTGATAATAAAACTTCTTGGTAGAAAGAAAAGATTGCATGAAAGACAGGGAAGCAAGGAACCTGGCAATGAAACGGATAGGGAAGACGGGTTCGGATTGGGAACCATAGTGCCGGAAGACAAAGCTGCTCGCTCACGCTTTGATATGTACCTGCCGGCAATAGGAGCTTCAGTTGGTTGACTCGGGCTGGGACTTGGGCGGTACACGGGCATGGTTCTAGGTTTAGGCATAGATGCTTCCATTTTTAACCGCTTTAGCCGAGGTAATTCGGGTCCCATAGGCTGTCGTCGACTTCCATTATCATCTTCCTCCTCGTCTGAAGCTGTAGAATAGGCGTTGCACAAAAGATCCATAACCGTCTCGCAGCTCCGATCAAGCTTTTCATTAGGTGCTAGGCATTGATCATCTATCTACTCAAGCTCCGATGGGCTATGAGTAGTCATTGATAGGTCCAAAAGATAATACTTAGTGGGCCTAAGGCCCATTAGAGGATTGATTTGGTAATAGGCCCTCTAGTGAAAATTCAGCAAATTTCCAGTTTGATAAACCCAGTCCAGGATCACTTCTCACTCAAGTAAGAATAGCCCAAAAGTTAAACACGCTTTTGATAAAGTATGACGGCCCAAATTGATTTGAGCCGAAGTGATCTTGATCTGAATAGATTKTGGGTGCTCCATGTGAACAAGTTTATGCTTTTTCCATGGAGGCAAGGCCTTGAACATCAATGATGACCACTGCAGAAAAGGAAAGCAGAGGTAGGCCCAAAAGGCCTTCCTATTCCCATTTCCATCRTGAACCCCGCTCTCCCCATAATTCTGGAATCTACAGGAGCTGAAATACATCTTCATGATCCAACAATGAGGTCATCTATGTCTGCTGTTCTCAGGCTGCCCATTAACAAGCTGGTTCATGAAGTATATGGACGTTAATGGGTAAATTTACAAATACGAATCGATATAGTAGTTTAATTGATGACTATTTAAATATATATTTCAAGTTTTATATTCATCAATTGTATACATAACTCGGTGGTGGAATCCAAGTGTTTCCATATTTTGCAAAGTTATGTATGACATAATTGCTTTTACAAAAATAGTCATCTGTCATATAAAAGGATAACATAACCCTTCAAGTAGCGGATATCTTCTAAGCTTAACTAAGTAGTGACTTCTTCTTCTCTGTTCTTTTCTCTAATAATTCCTCTTCGAGTTGAGAGTTCCAATAATTTATGTCATTCTTTCCACAATCTACTGCTAAAAATTAATCAGCAACTCATTCTTGCCAAGTTGACTCCTCTATTTTCCTACCATTTCTTGTCTCCATCATAGTATGAATGCATTAGAATTTGCTGATCTAACTGCCTGTAATACCCAGAAATTCCACAATCTCATCATTACTTGGGATTATAATAAGATAGCAGAGTGGTGAGATGAAGAATGGACCCATTATGACCAGAAGAGGATGTCTGTTTCAAGATTCAGCAGACACAATGGTCAATTATCCATGAGAAGAGATATCTCAAACTCACCTGGCCGGAAGAAGAAGCTAAGTCATATGGGTGACAAGATACATGCCCACTTAGATATAGGTCTTTCTAAACTTTGCCATACTCATATTACAATATTCAAGCAGGAGGGTCTTCAAAGAAAGATTAAAATAAGATATCTTAATGGCCGTGCAATTAAAGAAATCATCAGTTGAAGATGAGAATGACTGGAAGTAAATTTTAGGTATTGGTGAGTAATCAAATTTGAGTCTTCTACGTATATATATGTAAGAGTGTCTGTGATTGGTTGTCGATGATTCATTAGTTGATCTTCCAATTCTCGGGTTATGCATCTCTAAATCAGCTAGCTGCTACTTTAAAGATGAATGTCCTGCGATATTTTTTACGATCTCAACTCAGATCGAATACATATTAATTTCAAGGATATCAAGCCTCAAGAAAAAGAAAGAAAATGAATATCTGAGTACAAGTCAATTAGTTAGGAGATTATAAACTCTAGTTATTCAAACTTGAAACAAAGACAGGAAACAAAGTTGCTATGACTTGAAGTAATGTCAAAGACTAGATATCTGTATCTATCCCTGCACCGTCTAATTTGCAGGTCACCTCTGAACATGTCAAAGTTGAAAATCATTACAATTGACTAAACTTAGATGGTTAGAATTAATTGACTTATGGCTTGGTAAAACTCTAATGTTGGTCCACCAGATTATCACTCAAAGATTCAGTCATGTCAACCAATTAAGAACTAGTATTAGATTAATTAGATGACAAGTAACATAAATATCTTATAAACATTAACTAAGGCACACAAAGATTGTAATACAACACCACTGACATTTAAATAAAACAAAGGTCTTAGTCTTGTCTTTAACACATGTCCTTATTCTTGAATTTTTGTGTACTTACCATCAATAGAAGCTAGTATTCTCTAGTTATTGATCCAAAAAAATTGTCATGAACTCCATTCAGTAATATTGAATAATTAACTAAAACATACTAATATTTGTACTATCACAAGGATGTGTTATTAAGAGGTTTTATATTTGACTAAAATATTTAATTTGTATATACGATACTTTTGTTCGTGAAGGATAAGATTTTAATATACAAATTGATAATATCTTGATACAATTGAGAGGAGTTAAAAAAAAAGTTTGATATCAGAAGCAAAAGACTTGATGGTGTGCGAGAAAAATATAATACAATAGATTCACCTTAAGCTTAAAAATGAAAAAAGAGTACATCACTTGACTTTTTATTTAACATTTAATACTGAATTACTGTCAACCATTAAGATTGAAATACACGATGCTTCTAATTGTGTGACATGGTGCCTTTGAGCCGTGCCCTAAACTTTTATTTTGACCGTAGATTCTTGAATGGAACGGGTATTCGTTTGGTAAATTGTTGAGAATAGAGAAGGAAACCTACCCATGATAGTTGAGGGGCGGCTTGGACGCGGTGCGTGATTTACTCTAGTTCCCGGTTGACTCAAAGAGGATGGGAATGAACATGTGGACTAAAACCAAAGCAGGAAATGGCCTTTCTCTTCTTGTGAGGGTGACTATGGGTTTGGGACCCAAAAGGGTCAGCCCCTTTCTATCTTTTGGTCACTCTCATTTCTACACTCGTGTGATATGTTCCCCCTTTGCTCTTAATAAACAATTCATGCTGTAATCACTTCTTCTTGAATTTTCACTATAACTTGTCTTCTTTTGTCACCTTGCACACCTCAAACTTACGTCATAAGCACATCATTTTCTATCTACCATATTTCGAGGCTGGAAAAAAGACTCTTTGAACAAATTTTTGGCTTGYTTTGATACCATACCAATCACAAAAATTACCTACTTAKCCCAGCTCTCCAGGAAGTAGCTAGATTATAGATCGATCGGCCATGCAACTGCTAGGTTTTAACACTTCCCCTGACTTGCTCCGACATCCATTGAATCAACTCGTATCTATTAATCTATCTCCAAGATATATCTAACATATTTAGTGTAATCAAATGAATTTATGTGTTCGAATCGATAATTTATTTAAGTGATCCAACAACCCTAAATTTATAAAGCACTAAGTTAGCTTCTATACATCCAGTCATTTTCTGCAGTTTTTTCTTGAACTAAGTTGAATGGGAAGACCTAACGCTACCTTTCTTGAAAAGAAAATGGCGTGCTAGCCAGTTGAATAATGCAAGAATAAAGTTTTTACTATTTACAACTCTTTCTTCCTTCTTTTTTCCTTTAGAGTGTACATTACTCATTGTGGAATGAGAAATTTTTGACATACTAGGAGAAAAAAGGACTACAACTTGTGAAATGGCTTGCATGATCTCAGGAAGAAAATATGAGATKRSAAGAGAATAAGGGACCATAGATATGGTTCTCAATTACCATAATTGGCTGCCTCAAAAACACAACAAAGTGCAAAGTAACTCCTTAATGTTGAACCATGCGTGCTAGTTGCTATCATTATACACGAAAGCCGTTCCTTAATTCTTAACATTTTATTTTTAGTATTTTTGAGTTAAGAATTAAGTATCGATAATGAGATATTCATTCAAAAGATGTCAAATATAAATTTTACGATTCTCGAGAACAKAATGAAAATAGTAAAAAGAAAGTGATAATTACTTAGGGAMGACAAGTCCATATTCAGCCAACAAAAGATCTCTTGCTTTGTCCCCTCAATTTTTAATGTTGGCTTATTCCTTAACATGTTAATAAATGAAGACAAAAACAAATAATCATGATGATCAGGGGCTGCTCTCTCTGCACTCTCTAACGAATAGGGAAACTCCAATATGATGAGTGAATAGTGATGACAAACGCACACCKGCAATTTTGAGTATGATCTCATATATCAATCACCTTCTTCACATAGTTTTACCAAACCCTAATGGATTACCATGATTAAACCTTGAAAAGAACCTAGTATTCTACAAATTCATATAAAATTCCAAAAACCATGAATTCGTACTCAAGTAATCCTACTAAACTTTCTGCAGCATACAATACTTAATTCGATATGGATGGAAATTTATAAGTATAGGTAAAAAATAATATTCATACAATAATTTAAAATTTAAGTAATTGACACGTAATTAAGCCGATGAAAGAGGATGAGACAGTTGACGGTTTGTGGTCASCTTRRGGTCTTCYCTTTGTCTATGTTGATCACTTGCCAGTAACTTCCATTCTTCAAAAAGGAGAGAAAAATGGAAAAAGGAGAACGATTTCATCATTACAAGAGGAATGTTTTTGTGGGAGGGACAGTCGCTATCGGGCTCTGACTCTTAGGTATTCTAATGTGGGACCAAATGTACCCGCACGCGCGCATGCCGTGTGGAGCCCGGCCGTTGACTTTTCTATTGTTTTAATTCTTTTTTTTAATGAAACGAGGAAAAAGGCACAAATAAGGAAGACTCTGGCATGGAGTCTCACCCGGCCGCCGTCCATGCCGCCGCCACCTGCCGCGTTCCTCCTCCACAATCCTAATCCCTTTTGCTCTCTTCTTCTTCYCTTTTTGTGATGGAATGATAATTGATTGAATGGGGTTTTCCGTTTGTAAACGGAACGTAACATTTTAAATTATTTTTATCAATTTTTCAACTCAATAAATATCTACTTTTTGATGGTGAGGAAGGGTGAGTCAAGATGACCTAGGAAGTCAACTTCTTGTCATGTAGTGGGAGCAATATCTGATTATTGGTTAATAGATTTTAACAAGTAATTTACGATTAAGTATTTGATTTATAATTCGAATATTAACATGTTATTATTTTATATAATAAAAAATATTTGAAATCATTTTTAATACATATATTTCTTTTTTATATATTAATCGGTATTATTTTAAAACATATAAATAATTCATTTAAATAAGATTTGATAATTGTGTATATTTTTTTTTCCCCCTTTCCACCATTTATATTTGTGGACCACTAATTCAATTTAGAAACAATGGCCTAGCCATCCCTAAAATTTATATCTCACATTATATAACAAAGTAGAAAATAAAGGACTAATTTATTCCTTGAGTATATCGTATATTCAGGTTATATGAAGATTCCTCTATTATATATCCATTTAGGATTATCTTGATCGAATTATAACAACTTTTTCACTACCTAATGGAAACATGTCATCTTAACAAAATATTTAGATAATATCAATGAATCTAATTTGTTTTATTACAAGACAATAGATAAGATGACTTGTTTAGGCTTTTATTTGTAATATGTTTTGTGTATATGTGTGTATATATATATATATATACGTGGATACAAAAACCATCAAAATATACACAAAATTCTTCAAGATGGGGAGTTTGAATTTATATGGTAACTCATGTATATATATTGCCAGTGTGCTGAGATCAAACTATCGGTGCTGCCATTCTCAAGGAAATTCTAAAGAGATGCCACAAAATATCTCTGTCTCTTCAAAATGGTCTAAACGTGCTCCATAGGCTCCTTTCTCTTGTATTATCAAGGAAAGAAAAAGGATTCTTATTCTCTCCCTCACTCTGCTCTTTTCAATACTTTCAAAGGAAATCCAACTTTGAATATCTAACATGCCTATATATACTTTTTTTTTTTTTATTATTAGAGCGGTTTTTGCCGCACGAGTATCATAATAGATTTCAATTATGGGGGGTTTTTTTCAGCACACACCACACACATATTAAGCTTCTCTCGCGCCGAATCAACCCTTTATAGGGGTAAAGTGTTGAATTAACATACCTATATATACTCTACAACAGCGTATAGTGATCTAAAAGCTCTCTTTACTCCTCTTTAACTATATTTCCACCTTAGTTAGATAACCCAAAAAAACAAAAAAAAGTAGTTAAAGGAGAAGTTAGGATGTCTTAGATTCAGGTTCATAAATTGCCAAGAAGCACTCCCATTGTAGTAGTATCAACAAGAATGTTTTCTAATGTATTATCAGAATGTAATAATTAATACTTGTGATCGATTCTTATCATCTTTGTCAGACAAAAAGATCAATTATGAATTATCATTAATTGGTAAATTATCATAATCATATAATCTTCGATTGTAATTTCAAAAAAAAAAAAAAAGAAAAAAGATTCACCTACCAAACAAAAGACATGAAACAAGATTTGGCAATTAACATAAGCCTAAGTTCAGTAGTGGAAAAGTGGTCCTCCAAGATATAATTAAGGGTTGTTTTCATAACTTTACTCCATCAATATATGACAAAATTGAAACTTGTATCTTTAGGTTTGAATTTTGATGATGCACACATATTCTTTTGTCAACCATTTTTCACGAGTTCCAAATTTATGATTTAATTTTTATTTTTATTGCTTTTGTTGAAAATGAACCTATTCGCCAAATTCAATTGACATTGAATTCTACCACTATGAGAGAAAAAAAGGTACCAATTTTCAATTTCTCAATCTTAAAAGTTGTACCCTAATTCTATTTCTTCTTTTTTTATTACAAAAAATAACTATTTATGTACTCATGGACCATGTAATATATATGTAGTCCTCTGGGTCATTCTATGCAAATGTACATATTTTTTAAATATACCTCAAAAATAAACATAGAAAAATGATAGAAACCCCACACCCACACTTCCCACTCTCAACCCCAAAAAGGGGTGGGGGGGGGGGGGGTTACTAATTCATTCTCTCTTGTTTAGTTAATGAATAAAATAGAGGAATGGTGGAGCAATTATTGAAAGTTCAATAATGTTGCACTATTAATGTTGATAAAATTTTGACCTATTAGTCAATATATGGTTATTAATTAATATCAGACGAGTGTAAAATTCAAAAATCGCTTTTGCCACATCACGTCAATCTCTTCTAATCCTTCTGAAACTAGACAATAAATTTCTTAATTTTATGTCAACATAACATGACTTAAAATATTATGTATTGAAGATAAAATTATTAAGACATCATCTATTCTGAGAATATGGCATGCTTTTGATGATATTAACAGTGTAGCATATAGATCCTCCTCGGTCAAGAATTACACCCCAAATAAACTTCGAAATATTCCAGTATACTTTTTGTATTCCTTGACTCTTTCTTGATTAAATTTTCAACTAAAAATTAATTGAAAGTTTTATTTAAAAGCATCAATATATAACTCATCTACATGATCCTTTGGTGCAAACTTAAGAGTATGCACGAAGCCTTTTGCAGTGTTCTTAATTATGAGTAAAATACTCAAATTGTGATATTCAATATGATTAAGTTTAATAATCTTGTTTCACTATCATTTTATTTTATTATTCTCATGAGATTCATGATCCAAATCAGCATAACTAAGTCGGGATTGTAATAAAACATATTGATATAGAAAAGAATTTATCTTGATACCAAATTTGTGGAGCTGAGGTGTAAGGTTTTGTCTTGTACCGTTCAATGGTATATTGACTCGACAGTGTTAGCGAAAGCATATTTGGCATAGCTTAGCTTTTAAAGCAATTGACACAACTCATACACATAAAGCATAATACTTTACTTTTTATACCTCAAAAATTAAAAGTACCATTTCTTTCCACTACTACTGTATAACAAGAAAATGCATTAGTATTACTTTGTATTAATTACAATTAAAGGAAAGAAAACCCATTTACTATTTGATTAACTGAGTACAGAATTCGTTGATTTCGAGATGACCTTTCATTTGTCTAATCAACCCTGGATAAAAGTCAACCAAATTCTGCTCATTTTTTCATTCAAATGGCTTCCCCTGATCAATATAAATACCGAGATGCAGCGAACCGATTTCATTTTCAAAAAACCAAGCCCAGCACTACCACCCCTCAAGTCAAGAGATAACAATCTATCTAGCTAACTTAAGAAAACCCTTTTGGTTTTACCAGCTACTATAAAAAATTCAAGAATCAAAGCGATCAAGGTTCATAGGAGGAGGAGGAGGTGGTGGCGGTGGAGAGAGTTCTTGAGGAAAACCATGGCGGACGAATTTCAGCTAGGCAGTGGCCACTGGTGGGATGGAACAAGGAATAGATATGATAGTGGATCGACAGCACCAGCATCGACCGCACTCAATAGCATGGGAAGCTTCGGGTGGCAGACAGAAATAGTGGACATCAAGGCTAGGTCTTCCATGGATTCGGTGTCAGTGTCTGGTAGCTCAATGGGCGTTTTCACAGATTCCCAGAAGCTGCAAGGCCATGAATCTCCTTCTGAAGCTGGTTTATTAGCAGATCCCAATTTACAAATGATGGCTTTGGGCCTTTCTTCTCAAAGCATGGATTGGAACCAACCGCTATTGTAAGACATTTCATTTTTCTCCCAACAAATTAATCATTTTTTTCTTGCATGAAACATGCAGTATTCCATTACTTTGCTGCTCAGTTTCTTTCTCTCTACAAGTCTTATATTACTGGTTCCTGTTCTTTTGGGCAGCCGTGGTGAAAAAGCTGAGAGTAGTTTCCGTTCTATGCTTCAAGAAGATCAAGGAAATGCAAATTTTCAACAGCCTTCTCAAGACCAGTGGAGACAAAAATTATTTGGTGGCAGTTCTGAGGACTCTTCCGTTACTGATTTCAAGCAATTCAATCGGGGACTTTCATTAGATCAACCGCAGTATAGTTCTCATACGAGMTCAAATACCAGTAACATAACATCCCAGGGTTTAAACACTAATTTTCAGGTGGATTCAGCACCATACGGCAGTCCAAATGTTTTGCAAGGATTACTTGTATCTGATAATCAGCAGCAGCAATCAAATTTTGATAGCCGATCAATAAATTATTCGTATCCATCGAGCTATGCCGTCAACACAGCTGATCAGCTCATGCCAAGTAATTCTTGGTCTAAATTTCCSCAGTTCCTAAGAACGTCACCTCCAAAGCAGCAGCCCCACGGCCAGTTGCACTTCTCTAACAACGCTCCATTTTGGAATGCATCCACAGCTTCCATCCACGATTCCAGATCAAGCTTCTTTCCATCTCTACAAACTCAACTTCCGGCATCAAGCTTTGAAGAAAAACCGAGGGTAAAATATATGATTGGATTAGATAGACAGTCGTTTTTGATAATCTATAATTTCTGTCATGCTCTAGGGTTTCATAATCTTGAATGTTTTGTAATTTTAATGCAATCGTTTTGCAGCAAACCACATCGGAAGTTAGGGACTTAGCAAAGAAAACCAGCAATGAAGCATCCAACAAAAGGCCACGGAACGAAACAACGCCATCGCCTATGCCAGCTTTTAAGGTGTGTATAAGTTTATAAGGCTTAAAGAGAGCCTGGCTTTTGTTCTCTTTATTTAGTCATGGATGAGAATATGTAACTTTTTTTGTTTTCTATCAGGTGAGGAAAGAGAAGATGGGAGACAGAATCACTGCGCTCCAACAATTAATTTCACCTTTTGGAAAGGTATGCTTCTGAAATATATTGTCATGTACTTTCACAGAATGCATATATCCATGGCCTGCGAAGGAGATAATTTTTGTAGCAACTATGTGATTTACTTTCGGTGATAAAAATCATGTATGTTGCTCTTATTTCAGACTGATACAGCTTCTGTGCTCTCCGAAGCAATCGAATATATCAAGTTGCTCCACGAAAAAGTCACTGTAAGTTTCATAAAACCATCTTTAATTCATATATAGCTAGAAGACAATGTTGAGAAGCAAAAAATAGAATGTGTGAAGGGCATAATAATTTCTGATACGTGTTTCTCCTTTGATATGATATATCAGATGCTAAGCAACCCATACATGAAAAGTGGAGCTCACATACAGCACCAGCAGGTAACTTTACAAGAAGCATTAGATTAATCTCGTTAATGGAATGTTGCAAATTCTTTAGGGTTCAAATATCCTAGTCCTTTGTAATGATGAAATATTAATGTGATGAACATTCGTACATTTTGCAGAGTCCTGACAAATCCAAGGATCCAGAAGGACCTAAACAAGATCTTAGAAGTCGCGGGTTGTGTTTGGTTCCAGTTCCTAGCACCTTCCCTGTCATCAATGAGTCGGGTTTTGATTTCTGGAACCCTACATTTGGTGGAACGTACAGATAAATTGAAGTCAACCAGAATCAGGCAGCAAGCAAAATGTACCCGACGCATTTCCCGCCATGATCTGGAGCGGGGAATGATCGATGGAAAAGGAAAAGGGAAGTTGTGTAACTGTGCTAGCTAGCTCAGGAAGCCGAGGAGATGGAATTAAAAGAGAAAGAAAATGATGTGACCCTTTAGAGGACAAGCAGTTGCTGGCCCAGCTACAGGCAAAATGATGCAACTTTGGCCGATTTTAGGGACCATTGTATGAGAATATTAGTCTTGTAATAATTGAAGAATTATGATTAAAGGTTGGTTAGGAATGACAAAATGGTGCTCGATTTATCGGAATAGAGAGAATTAATTAAGTAAAGCTAAATTATATAGTTTAGGGAGATCAATTTATTATATGTAGGAAGAATGTAGTTGAAGAGAAGGTTAAAGGAGCTTTTTCTTGATACATGTCTTATTTGCACAGAGCTGGCACTACCTTTAATTTAAAAAGAGAAGAAAAAGAATAATGGAATAATTGAATTCCAGAATAGGAGTGAATGAGTGTGGGGAGATCAGTTGATTGGAAATCTCACTTTTCATTTGTTTATATGTTTCGAATATGTTAGTGGAAGTCAGAGGGTGGCCCATCTCACCCCCCACCCCCACGCTTCCTCCTCTTCCTGTCCTTCTCCCCCTCCTCCCTTTTGGCTTTTTTTTTTCCCTTGAAATTTATGTATTCTTGAATGAGGATTGGAGGGATATTGCAACTTCAAGAGCTATGAGACCAGCTTTTGTGCTTTGCATCGAATGGTCACATTGAACTGCTTCCATCGGGAAGTGAAGACAGGGGCCAAAACTATCTTCTCTCGACCTTTCTTGCTTAAACAAGCAGAAACAATAACATGGATTCTTCTGTTTATTCCCCTCAAATTATCTTCCATGAAACGATCCTATAGCTTTAAAGCATTCAAATACACGCAACACTAGAAAGTAAAACCGATTATATTTCGACCATCTATTTCTATAAATTATTTTATAATCTTAAACAATCTTTTTGTGATTTATAAATTTGTAAATAATGTATAATCGGGAGTCTTATTCAGGTAGAGGGCTTTGTACCTAGCTAGCCAATCTTCAATCTCTCCTTAGGCTAAGCTAAGGGGCAATGGGACTTTAGTAGGTGTACTTTGCCATAGTAGCTCAATATCTTGGGGCTAAAGAATTGATGAAGAGAGAAATAAGTAGCATATACTAATTCACTTTTGGCTGATCATCAAGTACCTGGGAATAAAATTTGATTCTACACCAAAGATTGGCTTTGCTTAGAAGCATAAATGAATACAAAAAGAGGGGCATCTATGCACCAGTCATAATTATTCTTGCTAGGCCGTCATGTGATGAGTCCCATAGAGTAATACAGTAGTACTGCTATCAAGAAAATTGTTCTTCTCCTACAAGTTTACTGATTCTCCAGCCAGTGATGAGAACCATGGAGGACTTAAAAATCTATGTTTGCTCAACAGCAACTTGGCCAATCATATAATATCCGGAATGATAATTGAATCATCCCCTTTGTGCTCTATTGATTGATTTCTTCAAGCACTGTAGTTCTATGATTGCTGGGTATTTGCTTGACAACTCTTAGATATTGTTTGGACTTTGGATGAGAGAAAGTGTAACTAAATAACTTTTTTTCCTACGTTTTTTTGGTATCAACTTAAGTTCCTACATAAATCATTTTCTGCATTTTGTATTCTGAGAAATTTGCATCATTTTTGTCGAAAGAATTTGTCATTCTCTCTCACAAAAATTTAGTAACCAGCGACTACCCCATCTTTTGTCTTGCTTTACGCTTTTCTTTCTCGTAATACTCTGTTCAAGCAAAACCCTTAGGGTTACRTTTGTATTTGGAATGAGGAAATGAAGGGAAAAGAGAGGAGAAAATGGGGGTTTGAGAGCTAAAAGTATTTGTATTTTTCATCAGAAGAAATGTATAGTGAAGAATGCATTATTAGAGCATCCCAGATGTGATAATATTAATCGATGTCATCAGAATAGATGTTGTGTCAATAATAATTTTTATTTCCAGTACATGATGTCTTACGCTATATTGGACTGACGTGTAAAGAATAAATATTAATAATGTCAAATAAAATGTCTAATTTTAAAAAGTGTAATCAGAGATAACTATTAATTTTGAAAAGCTATTTGAAGATAATTCTTGACTTTAGAAATTATTCTTCACGTGGGTAAGATCAAAAGATATTGACATATATTAACTGTCATTTGTCACAATTTGTAGAGATGGTATTCTTTGTTCAACTTTAACGCTATAGCATTAAGGATGCTCTTAGTGTTCAATTTTGAATACTCATTAAACATTAATTTGACGTGTATTAACATTTCATATATTTAATGTCACGTATCAAAATTTGTTCAACTCTAACACTATAGCATTGGAGATACTCTTAGCGTTCAATGTTGATTATTAGAGAACATATGTAAGTTACTATATGAAATATTAATTCACGTCAGATTAATATCTAAGAGAAGAAAGTGAAACTAAAAATTACCCCTAATGCGTAAGTCAATATCCTTTGATCTCGCCCAACGTGAGGTAATATAAAATAACTTTTAAACATAAAAGTTATCTTCAAACAATATAAGAGTAATTTTTAAATTCAATATTTATCTCTAATAATTAAGTCAAACATGTTAAAGAATATTGACATGTTAAATAAGTTATCTCCAAAAATATATTTATGTTATTCTTCAAATAATATAAGCGAAGCTTTTAAACCCAATAATTATCTTTAAGTTTAGTCAATATGTTAAATAGATTTTTTGTCACTAGATGGGGTTTAACCGTGTTGACATTTATTGTTCGCACATTTGTCTAATATAATGACATGACAAATCTTTTATGATATTAATAATTTAATATTGAAGATGCTCTTAGAGATGCTCTGAATGTTTAACGATTCAAGGGATCAATTAGGTAAATTTATTTTAAAAATTAAATCTTTTATTTTATTACTTTTCATTTAATGTTTATTTACGATGAATCAAAGATGATATTTTGCCTTTTTTTTTTTGAGGGTGCAAACTATTTGTTATCCCTATGTATTGTAAATTAATTTGATCCAAATAATAGTTTCATCTTATTCACATGGCACGAGTAGGTGAAACTCTCGAATCAAGATTAGGCATAGTATTGTTGAGGCTAAGGCTCAATTTGAATAGCTGTTAAAATAAAAAAATTTGATTTAATTTAGGATGTGTTGTTAAAGTTAAGAAGGCATAAAATTAAATAATTTTGAAATTTAAGTTTAAGGGGAAATTCTGGGAAAGAGTTACAGTTTAAGAGTTATATTTTGATGAAAAATTTGTTGAAATTCTTTGAACGAAAAAAATAAATTAAAATTAACTCACTCAATCAAATAAGCTTTAATTTAAAAGCTTAATTTGATTGAATTTTAATAATTATCCAAATGAAGCCTAATACACTAATAGATTTCACCGAGCAGAGAGATCAAAGTTTGAATGTTGAACACATTAAAGACATGTACAGACTAATCCCCTGAAAGTGGGTTTGAGCAATTATCTTAATTTGGGAACTTAGTATTTGTTTACATATCTAAGCACACTACTGCACTCTCGGTCCCTGGAGCATTATATATTAGCCAGAAAAGAGTTACTTGTCGACATCGTATAGGGCATTGGTCCGTCAGAACCTAGTTTAATTGGGGAAAAAAAAAAAAAAAACGATGGAATTCAGTATCATAAACAAAGCGCCAGCCAAAAGCAGCACCAAACAAGGATAAGAACAATAAACAAAACGTGACAAATCATAAAACCAACAACAAAAATCACAAGGCAAAAAGAAACTTCAAAAGCGTACAGCGCCACATTCTTCCCTGTCTTGTTTGATTATGAAAAGAACAATAAGGCGTTAAAAGTTTCTGGGACCCTTCAAAGTTGATATTTCTTATTGCCTATTGCAAATTTTATACATTATACTGGCAATTTTTGGCATCACTTAAGACTCACCACTCGGCGACTTGCAAATTGCAATTCCCTCCTACTTACTAATTTCTGAACCACTAACCCTACCGGAACTCAAAAGAATGTAATACAGAAACGAAAAGATGGAACTTTTCCTTCCACTTTTCCACCAACGTCAAGAGAAGGAGAACAAGAGTGCAATATATTGATTATACACATGAATTGAAACTGATGAGGCGCATTTTGTAGTGATTGACATTTGACAGAAATCTGAGCACTGAATAGACAACTTACAAATAGTTTTTATCCCACAAAGTACAAATAACCTTTTGCAATCACAGTAATGATATTTAGTATGATAGACCCCAAAAAAAATGTAAGAATGCCCAAGCTGTTAAGGAAGAATCAGGCGGTTCCCTTCAATTTCTTGGTGATGGTCGCAATGTACTTGCCCTGGTGGAAAGCCTGCTCCAATTCTAGCTTAGATGGCTGTCTTGAGCCATCACCTGCATAGGTTCCAGCACCATAGGGACTGCCACCTTTCACGTTCTCCATTTCAAACATGCCAGCACCAAATGTGTAACCAATAGGCACAAAAATAATCCCATGGTGAACCAGCTGAGTAATGGCAGTCAACCTACATAAATAGTCATTCAGGAAGGATAACTCAGCAATATGGGGCTTGATGAGTTATTGGGTACCAAGTTCTCAAGAGAACTTTCAATGATGTAGAAGATGATCGATGAGGGACTTACGCAGTTGTTTCTTGTCCACCGCCTTGGGATCCAGTGCTGTAAAAAATGCCGGCAGGCTTCCCGGCAAGCTGCTGTGTCCTCCACAATCCTCCTGTTGCATCAAGGAATGCCTTGAACTGAGCAGCCATCATACCAAATCTAGTAGGGAAACCGAAAAGAAAGCCATCTGCCTCAGCAAGTTCATTAGGTGTAATAATAGGTACATCACTCTTAGGGGGTGCACTCATTTTGGCGAGCACCTCCTCCGGTAATGTCTCAGCAACCTGTGCCAAGAAGGATTTGTAAAATGACAAGATTTTCTTCAGTAGTCATGGTCAAGAAAGAATACATTCCCTGAAATACAATCCATCAGATCTTGTGAAAAGGCCATCAGCAAATTTCTCATATGACAGAATAGCAAATAGAAACAACAAGATTCTGTGTGGCTACAATATGCAAAACAGGGCGAAATTCACTACTTAAGGTAATTCCCTAAGAGGTAGACCTTTGTCAATTCAGAAGACCATCAGTGAAAAACTTCTTATGCCTTCTTATAGAATCTATTCAGCAAATGTCTTGATTTCACCACTGATCTAAATAGATGAAGTAGAGCGAGGGAAAAGGGAGGAAGCCACTAAGCTGAAGGTTTTGCCTAATGCTCCTTTACTCCACAGAAAGTGGAGGGCATAAGTCTCTTTAGACATAGGGCGAGAACTGTACACGCTTGTAAGGTAAGGAACGAACCTTGTGTGCAAAGCGGCGTCATCTTGCTTCTAAGTAAGTAATATTGAATATGAGCCAAAATTAGAAATTAACTGAAGAATTTGAAGTCAGCCAATTTAGTGTCCCAAAGTATTGCTCCAATCTCATGATAGTATGAGATCTGAGATTTGCTAGGATTAAGGAACAGCAATATAATGCGCATCAAACCCTCCCAACCTCCAAAAATACGGAAGCAGAATCCCCACCCAGAGGCTTGGAGAAAAACACTTACTCAATGCATGCTCCAAAAATCTCTGGTGAATCCAATGCAACTAGTCACACGTAATCAAGATAAAAAGTGTGCCAGAAATTAAAAAAAGAAAAAATATCAAGATATGGTTACTAGCCAGTAAATGCAATTGATTCTGGCCAGACCCTCAGCAAGTATTAATTAAACCTAATAAACCGATCCATTAAATGCAAACTGCAGCTCAAAGTTCAGTTAGTAACACTAGTACGAGAGAAAAAAGTTCCAAAAAATTCTCACTGCCTTGTCTTCTATAGAGAGGAAAAGCGAAAAAATGAAAGTAACTGTGACACCTACTTGCCACAATTTAGCTTCAACTCCTTCTACTGATGCTGCTCCTTCCTTTATTGCTTCTGCTAGTTTCTCCACATGTCCATACATGGAATAGTACCTGTGTAGTTAAATTACCCAATCCAAATAAGAAGCATTAAATATGAAAGAAGAATAATAGAAAAGAAAGTGGGGTTTCCCAATGCATGAACAAAATCAATAATATGGGTCAAGATAAGAACAACCTTCCCAAATGAAAAGATGTGTAACAGCCAGCAAAAAATAAGAAAACAAGCTATTCTGGCAGTTATGAATCTTTCCTGTTGCTACTGGTTTTTTTCCATAAATGTTTCAGACCTTCCTARGCATTAAAAAATTTGGAAAGCGATTCACATGTATATGCAACAAATGAAGGGGGAGGTTTAATAAGTCCATTCCTATCCGTGCTTACTTCTACAATTATACTGAAAACCTTCCTGCACCCTGGATAAACACACGCCTCTCTCTCTCTCTCTCTTTCTCTCTCTCTCTCTCTCTCTCTCTCAACACTGACCACAAAAGTCACAGAATCAGCTCACATAATCCTAAAGAATTGACCAACCAAAAAACTAAAATCTTCTTGCCATTGTAAGCCTTAACCATCTTTTAGCCTAAGTGAGACCCTATTCATACACAAAAGGTCCTTCCTGCACTTCTTTTGATTTTGTCCATCATTTAGCATAATAAGGTATCATCAATAAGATGATCAACTAGGGAAAAATAGAGAGAAATGAGATGGAATAGCATGTAATGCAGAAGTTAACATGCAAATATAGCAGCAAAACAAGATTATCCTCAACCACCTCGACAATCAAGGCCAAAAATAAAAATAGCAGCAAATATAGCTTTTTGAAGCAAAATAAGTTCTTGATTATTCTCAATTATCTGGATATCTGGAGCACAAGGGCTAAGCTAATAAACTTGTAAAGCTAAAAGTGATTCAGGATTGCATTTTCATTTCTCTTGCATGGGTAAATTGACGGCATAGATCAAGTGGGAGAAGTCATGTCACCAACCATGTAGTGATCAGAGGGTCAGTCCTAATCTTATTTCCATAAAAATGAAATCCCCTTCCAGTCAAAAAATGATTCCAACTTCACCTCAAGATTTGAACTATAACACAGCAATAGCTATTTCAAACCAGATCGGAAGTGTTATAATTTATTGAACCCACAGTAACATCCAGTGGCATCAGTCTCTCTAGTAAAAAGAAGCCAAACAACAGATGAGAAACGAAAAGGAAACAGGATTATCCTTCTCCTTTCAATCCAATCTCACCACAGCTATAGACACTAAAATAATATGTAATTCCTTTCCATTAAAAATAAAATTGACGGAATCTTATCATAGAACAAGAAAACTTGACGATGAATTCAGCATAATCAGGCATCATCAACGAATTGTATCAATCAACAATCAAAAAGTCGTCCAGAAAATCCAAAAATTAGTAACAACATTCAAAGAATCATTGCCATTAGCTCTTCACATCAAATAGTCACCAAATAACAAAATCAAATGAGAAACTTCATTCACCATCAAAACAAAAACTAACAGTGAAATCGAAAGAGATAGATACTGACACAATATACACTTTGGTGGCCATTGACATCCAATGACTTCGAATTCTGCGAAAATCTGGCTCCTGAAATGAGTTGTCAACGTTTTGATAGGGGGAGAGTAGAGAGAAGAACGGCGAAGAATGAAGGCGCTGTATTTATAAATGGTTGAAATAAGTAGTCAGTAATTAGTGGTGATTCGTGGACTGCTCATAACTAACCAAAAAAGCATTAAACAAAAACGAAACTAGCGAACGGCACCGTATTGAAGCATGGAGAATAAAGTGACCTAGCAATGATGATACATAGTTGTCACGCTCTTCATCATTTTCATTGCAATAATAAAAAGAGATTAGACTTCGATAATGACACCTTAATCTATTTTTCAGTTACCATGTGCCGAGATTTTCTCCCGTGTGAAGTGTGTGGGTGAAGTTTGAGAGTCCGCATCAACGTGGACCAATGAGAGCGTTTGACTTTGCACGCTGGGCTCATCAGCCCCTTGAAGTTTGACAGGAAAGAAGCATTTGGATTAGGTATTGGACCYATTGGTCCGCGTTTGATTCCAAGGACGACTCAATTATTACTAAAATTGAAGTATAATAATTGAAATTTGAAATTTGAGATTGAAGTCTACGCTKGGAAGGTGGTTGAATTTATGAAAATTAAAAATTTAATTTTTGATTCAATTTGTATATCTCATCTTGAATACTAAATTTTGTAACTTAGTTTGTACAATTTCTTTATATATATATTTACTTTTTTTCCTAATAAAATTTTTAAATTCAAGATCTGTATAAATACCATAGAGTACTGTAGATCTCTACGTCTGATATTATTGTAAATACTGTTCAAATTTTACTGTATACTGTAGCGCTCATCTAAATTCACTGTAGAAATTTCCCTCCTGATTCCTCTATAAGGAGGTAATCTCCCACTTAGTTCGGAGAGGAAAAATACCGATAGAAATCCCATTCCTCAGAGGAGGAAAAATTCCATTATCTGACATAGACAGATGAGGCATTGAACCTATATTGAGAAATGGGTTTTGCTACCGTAATGTCCGGAGGAGTAGGGGAATTTGGAACAGGAAYTATAGATGACTACCAAGTCATCGGATTGATCCTGGGAATTGACTCAGATTTTGGCTGGAATTGTTCTATTTTCTTCTAAGACATTTATCTTATTGGACTCAGAAACGGAATCAGGAATATTTTTACTAGAGGCAGAGGATAAGTTTATGCGACTTAATTGATCCTGGATGGCTAGAAAATTGTAATTTATTTTCTCTAATGGATTTTACAATAGAATCAGAAATTGAGAAAGGCTTAAAAATAGGATTTTTAAGAGATTTTTCTTTTTCTTTCGAAGAAATATTTTCAGAAATAATATGTTTTTTGAAAATCATGGGGATGAATTTTTCAATCCTATCCAGCTGTTTTCCCATGGTATTCAAATGAGTGCTTGTAAAACTATTTTGAGTAATAGTATTTCTAGTGTTTTGAAGAATATCATCCACTGAAGTTTTTAAAGGAATTGCATCAACAGAAAGGCCATTATCAAAGATATTGTAAATTTTCTAAAAAATTAAATGAATTTCATTTAGATCTTGAAGTTTATGAAAAGATTGCAAATATTCTGATTGAGTTTGATTTAGATTCTGATTCTTCTAAATCTTCTTCTGAAGAAGCTCTTCAGATTGATGAAATTCACACTTCATCATTTTTCGAGACTTCTGGTTCTTTTAAATATTCTTTAAATGTTCTTACTAAAGAACAGCAAATCCTTTTAGAAAACTCAAATATATTTTTGATATCGCATTACGAAAATAATATTTATAAAAAATTCTAAATTCAATATCTGATAAAAAAACCTTTTCAAAAACCTTCTATTTTACATTCGACTTCTACAAATATTTATGATTTGACAAATATTTTGAAAAAATCTAAAAAAAAAATCTTCTGTTTCAATTTCTAGTCTCCAACAAGAGATTAAATTATAAAACAAGAAATTAAAGATTTAAAAGAAAAATAAAAGTAAGATTCTGCTATAATACAGGTTCTTCTTTCAAAATATAATGAAAATTCCTCTTCTAATTCTGAAAAGGATGAGCCTTTAGAGCTTCCAAGTCAGATAGAAAATATTAATCAAATTCCTCCAAATTTCTTATTTGTTCTTAGGGAAATTACCTCCCAGAAATATCTCATTAAAATTACTCTAAAATTCTCTTCTGATTATGTTATAGGTACCATTGCATTATTTGATACTGGTGTAGATTTGAACTGCATCAAGGATGGTCTAGTATCTAGTAAATTTCGAGAATCTACAAATAGTAAATTGTCAGCGGCTAACAATTCCAAACTCCAGGTTAAATACAAAACTGAAGCTTCTATAGTTCATTCAAATATATATATATATATATATATATGAGCAAAAAATATATATCTCTTTTTCCGTTGCAAATCTGCCACTACAGCAACAATAACCTAGGTGGGGCATCCATCAAACAAACTCGAGAAGAACTCAAACTACACCTCGATTTTGCTAATACGAAAGTTGGGTTTTTTAACTTATGTGGGATAAAAGAGAAACCCCTGGGCTTAAGTGGCCTCGACTACACATCYTCTTAACTAAGCCTTAACATGGATAAGTCCTCTAAATTTTGCAACCATTTTTGGACAGCTACAAGGCAATCCGTTTCAATTTGGAAGCTCAGGAGCTTTAGCTATTCAGCGAGCAAAGGCCTTTTTGGATTGCAACAAGCTCAACCTATTCAGCCTCCACACCATCCACAAAATTTGCAGCCATTGAAGCAACAATCTTACCTATAGCATTTCTCGCTATCACACCAGTCCCTGGATATCATTTGCAAAAGCTCTATCAACATTAACCTTAATGCAGTTATCCATCGGTAGCTTCTACCACAATGGAGAATCACCTCGTCGAACTGCTATTGGTATGTTGCCACGCATAGCAACATGGTACTCCCTTAGATAACTTTTGTTGTCGATTCAACCGCTTCCCTCTCCGGCATCCGAATGTTCTAAAATATGAGTTTTTTTAGGCTCCCTAAATTCCCCACAGAAGCATAAAAACCACTTCAGCTTCACTCTCCAACCCATTCCCGTGTACCCACGAAGTCTTTCAGCGAACTAGTTCTTACTAGCAGCCCTATTGACCCGCAACCTAGCCTTCTGCCATACCTTAGAAGAATATGTGTAGCGAGGAAAAAGATGAAGAGCATCTTCGGCCTCAGCTTTACAGAAGGGATGGTGCATTTCAATATTGAGCAAGCATTTAATAGGGTTAGCTCGGGTTAGGAGGATATCACATCACACTCTCCAAATGAACACACTCACCTTGGGGGAGTCCCCACCCTCCATAACTATTGCCAGAAGTCCCCATGGTTGCCAGAAGAGATAGAGACTATTGCTACTTGTTAGGTATATCTCTCCTTCCACCAATGCCATACCCAATAAGTCGACTTTACTTTAAAAATGCTATTAGCATCATAGTACCATATTAAGCGATCTGGGCAAGGAGATATGGGGAGAGACAGTTTCATGATCTTTTCCACGTCATGTGGCAAAAACTAACCCTCTAGAAGCCCACGATTCCGACGACCTCTCTGCTGGTCAATGAGATAGCTTACCCTCAAATCCGGAGGTAGAAACATATTCAACATCAGGACCCTAACTTTAGAGGGGGTTGATAACCAGGGATGCCGCCAAATCTCAATCCATTGTCCATCACACACCCACCATCCACCTTGAGCCTTGCTGTAAAATGTCCCTCCTAGCAGAAATGATTTTCCATATATAAGAAGGCCCCTTACCAACCCTTGCTTGTAGAAAGTCCGAAGTGCCAAATATTTGGCCTTTAATACTAGCCTCAGCAGTGAGGTCGAATTTTGGATAAGGCGCCACCCATGCTTCGCCAAAAGGGCTAACTTAAAATCATGAATATCATGAAACCCCATCCCTCCTTAGGATGACAAACGGAGTCCAACTCTTCCAGTATATGCTTCTTGGCCCSTCTTCACAACCCTAACAAAAGTTCCGGAGGAGARATGTTATGTGATCACACAACTYTTGCRGAAATAAAAAACACTGCGTAGCATAAGTGGGATTTGCTTGGAGGACTGATTTGATAAGAACCGCTTTTGCTGCCTGGGATAGGAGTTTGTCCTTCCACCCTCAAACCTTCTTTGAAATGCCTACTTTGATAAACGTAAAGACTTGTCTAGAACGGGCAATTAAGTATGGCAACCCCAGATACATGCCACCACTTTTATTCTCCTTCATCCTCAGCCTATTGCATATCTCCTTTCTAGCCCCCAAGTCTGTTCTCCTATCAAACATAGCAGACGATTTAGAATAATTAATCTCTTAACCTAATATTAGGGCATGCCTGTCTAAGACCTGTTGTAGGGAGCGCACATTTGCCTGAGTTTGCCTTAACAAAAGAAGACTATCATCTGCAAAAAGAAGATGTGTAATCTCTAGGGCTTGATGTCTCATTCTGATCCCTTTTAATTCGCCTACTAAAATTGGCTTCCATATAAGTCCAGAGAATCCCTCCGTACAAATTCCAAATAGTAAGGGCGACGAGAGGTCACCCAGAAAAATCCACCGAGTAGGAATGATCCTTCTAGTGGCCTGCCTATTAGCCAGTATCTAAAAAGACTCAAAACAGGCGCATCTCATTATCGCTCCAATTAGCTTCATCGACACCCCCAGGTGTAGTAGCATCTACCCTAAATATCCCCATTCGACTCGATCATACACTTTACTCATATCTAGCTTTATCGCCATATGCTTGCACCTCCCTCTACCCGACCTTAGTCAATGAAAAGCTTCAAAAGCTATCACAACATTGTTGATGATCAACCTATCCTCAATAAATGCACTACGTGCCTTGTTAACAAGGTTGGGCAACACGTTACGTAGCTTGTTAGCTAGTGTTTTTGTCACTAGTTTATACAAAACATTACACAAGTTTACCAAACAATAATCCACCATTCTTTTTGGCAACTTGATCTTGGGTAAGAGCACCACATTGGTGCAATTTAGGTCACTCAACTCCCTTTTCCATTTAAGAATATTCGAAGCCAGCTGCGTAACATCCACTACGACCACATCTCAAAACTTTTGATAAAATATTGCATGTAATCCATCCGGTCTCAGTGCCTTCATTGGATGTCTGTCCCCTAAAGCCTTTCTCACCTCGTTTATTGTGAACTCCTTTCCAAAGTAATCAACTTCCGCCCCCAACGTCCTCGTAATCGTCCTACCCAGAATGGCATCTAATTGGAGAGAGTTACCATTAGAAGAGAACAACTTTTCATAGTAAGGTGCGTTCTCCTGCTCTATATCCTTCTGCTTTATCCAATATTTTAATATATTAAGTCAAAATATCATCACTCAATCCGTATAGAAAAAAATTAAGAATGAAAAAGTCTATCAAGGATCAAAAAGCGTATTAACCCTTCTTTTTTTTTTTTTTGAGCCTTTTTTTTTTTTGAGCCATTATTGATAAGTTTTGTGTTTGACTTAGTATTTTATTAAAATTTTAAAATTTCAAATGAAATTTATTGATGAATAGAATTCAAATCAATTTTATCAATCTAAAATATTAAATTTTAAAATAAAAGAAAAAAATAATAAATTGAAAACTTTCACATCCTTCGTTTGCTGCGGAAAAAGTTTACTTTATTGATGGTAACTTAGAGCAGAAAGTTTTTCCAAGAATCCTAACTGTTACCCTTGGAGCGAGTATTGTCTAAACTCATCCATTAGGTAAAATAGAGGAGTTTCACTAGAAGTGCTACAATTGTGGAAGTGAAGCAAATTGTGGACAAGGCATAGAAAGCAAGGCTTTTTCAGTTTCACCAACTCATGAAGCAATGGGATGTCTATTCAGGGATGCCCACAACGGATACCTACTACCACAACATTGTGCATGAAATGGGATGAGGTTCAAAATCTCTCCCTGCCTCTGTTTTTGGTCTTCATGAGTTCTAGAAGATAGGCCCACGCGGCCATGAAACACAATCTGTCTCGCTTTTCCTTCAAGAATCAACACATCACCAACCCCGCCAAGAATTACGTTCAATTTCACCACCTTATAGGCAAAGCCAGATATTCCATCATACTCTCTCTCCTGTTTCTTTTCCTGCTCTTTTCATTTATTGGATCCAGCTTTCTTAGTTGTGTTCTCGTTTGGCTACAGATAATCTGAGGAAAGAAGGTCCTGAATGTCAAAGCATAGTGCAAAGTAATGGTCCAAACTTTCCAACCGGATAAGCAATAGAGGTTCTGAATTGTATAGGAAACCTATTCAGACTTACTCAATGCTTGTGTTCCCCATAACTGATGCTTGTCCTGCTATTTTTCTCTTTCAGCTTCATATACGAGATACCCCATTCTTCAGGTGAATTTCACATGACAAAACAAAAACTAATGAAAAGTTTAGATCATCGATACCTGGCCTTGTAACTTTAGTATGGATGATGGAAGCTTCCACTATCAGCAAGAGAACCAGGGTTAGAAAAGATTCTGCCAAGAATAGGTCCAATGAAGATTATTCTAGAGCAGATCACATGGAACAATAGACGTGTAGCATATCACACAAATATATCTCAATACCATGTTCGAAAAAATTTATGTATTGTGTCCTTCTGCCCTTTTCTCCTAACTTGATTTCAGGGTTCAGCTAATTTTCAAGCCTCACATTTGATTACAGATATCTGTGAATTCCCAGATATGTTATGAGAATGGGAAGCCCCAGATCAACTCCCCTTATAAAATTGAAGCACTTGGATCAATCCAATAGTAACTTTACTAGTGTAGTTGAATAAAATTCACAAATAAGTTAATCCAGTGGCAGCTCAGCTCTCAAACAATTATACAAAAGGCAGTAAGTTAGGAAGCAATTATACACAAATTATACCTAATCCAACTACTCATTAAAACTTTTTCTCGAGCAACAAACCAAAACCAAATTGTCAAGATACCATAGGGAGTGTATACGTATGTTAGCAGATTCAACACTAGTGAAGTCTTTGCCTTAAATCCACCGGCCAAACATCATCTCAAACTCTTACAAAGATTCTTCATAGCAAACCAGTATTATTCATCTACTGGATAACTCAAAAATCATGACTTTTAAGAGATTATCTGGCTCTCTATGAGACCTATTTTTCCATCTTGTTTATTTAATTTTCTTTCCGGAGCAAACATGCTCTTTCATTAGGAAAGAACTCCAAGTTTCAACTTTACATCTAAAAAACTGATTCAGATCTATTTCATCAAGAAATTTATTTCCTGGTAAGTAAACAGCGGCACGACTGATTCTTCCCACACAAAAGAAGGGTAGTTTTTCTGATCTTGCGTCCATTGCTGCAATCATTTTCTCCATTTTCCTAAAATTTGGGAAAGCTGATATAATTGCCTCTCATTTTCTAATCTATGATCAGGTATGAAGTTTAACTTACTCATACACCTTAAGCAAGATAGAAACAACATGTGACATCTGTAAGGCACAAAAAAGAGTTATATCCTTACAATAATCACTGACTGTACGGCACATACAAGGACAACTGACAAGTAATTTCCTACCAGAGGCATAAAGAGTGCAAAGAGCTATACAGTCTTCTCTATAATTTCTCTCTATTCCATGTTTCATGAATTCAAATTCCACAATGTTATATCTGATATTGATTCCTATTGATTCACTAATCACAAGAGAAGATCACAAACAAGGACAAGAAATGGAAGAAGTATTGATAAAATCAGGATAAACTTTCATATGTTTCATACAAATACCGACTTCCAACTTTGAACTGAACTACCTGATTAATATATACCTGAAGAGATATCATTTGAATTATTTTCCAAATTGAAACTTTGCTAGCAAGGTTAGAAAACCTCAAACTTATGCAGTTGAAAAGCTAAGCACTTGAAAATCGTAGGCTGAAGTAGTCTACAACTGTGGGGCACTCTCTGTGGAAGTCAGTTTAAGACTTTGAATAACGCTACATCAAAAATAGGTGTCCGAGGTATTGCCTTACCTTTGTATTTATCTTCCCCAAAAATTAATAGCTCAGAAACAACATCCCAGAAATAACAGGAAGGATGACCACCTTGGCAGCAGGAATACTCAATGAACCTGTCTCTGTTGAGTCAATTTAGATCAACAAAACTAAATTGAACTGAATTGAGGTCTTAAGTTAGAAGAGTTTTACAAGTTAGAAAAAAATCAATGCCACCTAAATTGATTATGCAGTCAAAATGCATGCAACAGGCTGTTCCTCTTAAACTATGAATTCAGAAATTCTGCTTAAAGACTGGAAAATATAATTATACCAGTGAGATATCTCCTGACAAATAGAATTTCATAACAATTAAATCCGTCTTTCAGGTGACTTTCCAAAACCTTCTAAACAATATCAAAAGGCAAGTAACTGATGATACATTTCATAATTGGCACAACAATCTCATGGCATTAATGAATACATTATGGAGCTTCTAAGATTAATCTACTTCCCAATGCCATGGTTGATGTAAGGAGCCGGTCTAATTTTTATAGGTCATTCAGAAGACTAATTTGTTCTTTAACTAATGCATCTATGGACCAGTTCTTGTATAGACAAAACTCGACCTCATATGTTCAGCCTTAATACAGGACAGACAATTACAATGGGCTATCCAAAAAGCCACCATCTAACAAACTCCACCAGAGTACAAAGTTTTAGATGAGATGACTGTTGTTTACCATGGAATACCTGCTTGAGGTGTTTCTTACTCGCCAATATGTACATGGTCTAAATTCCAATGACCCAATGACCAATAATATTCTGGAGCACTCCTTTCTTCTCCCTGAAGATAAGCTTTCTTAAATCTAGAAGCAGCATATTAGAATTTTGGCTGCTTCTAATAACTTATTACCAAAAAATCTCTTCAATACTTATGAGTTGTACAGGTTAGCCTATTCAGTTGATTGGTTACATCTGCTAATGGACTACTACACAGCAGTCTAAATGACTACTGGAGGTATTTTTTAAATTCCTTGACTTCCAAAATTCAGCAGTACACTAAACCTCTGCCCTCTCCCTCTGCCAAGCGCTCAATCCGACCTTACAAAACTAAGCTCTTATAAACCCAGAAGGATTTCATAGCTAGAACATTTTCAGTCACACTGGATGTCCAAAAGATAGGAAGTATTTGAGGATCTGACTGTATAAACAAAAGAATGTTCAGTAAGTAGATTCCTAACGCAGCTATCTATTTCCCAATATTGTGTAATAGATGATTTGCAAGGGACAGACAACCAAATTGACATGATTGAATCTACAAAAAAACAGTTTCACAGTCAGTAGACAAACGATATGATTCTTTATATAGTAGCATGATGGTGACCCTTGCAAGTGTCAGTTGGCTGAAGGAATCCACTCTCCATCAACTTAACATGAAGAAAATTTTCAAGAATTAAAAGAGCAAAATTTCCAAGACGAAAGCAGCTTTTAAAGACTTTCCAGAAATGCCTGATAGAAAATGCGTGCATAATTATAGTGAAGGATTCTCCTATTCCAATCATTTCTAATTAGACCACTTAATCACTGTTATTTGGGTATAAAAATTTGAATAAACTCTGGGATAAGCGAAGGGAAAAATTCAAGTGGAGAACCTCCGCAGGATCGTTGCAAGTAAAGTGTCTCTCGTTGTAAACCTCACATCTAACCAGTTCAGCACTAATACCAGCTTTGATTGAATAGACAGCTGCGACTGAGATGTATGTCGCAACAGTTAAGGTACACGATAACACCAGAAATTCCACACATGAATTCCTAAATAAGCATTATGCCCATCTTATTCATGATGCTATATCTGAACGACTACAGCTAAAAGAACAACCAAATACCAAAGTGGGAATTATTATTATATTTAGCTTTACATCACTCATACCTCGAAAGATAGTAAAAATAAAAGTCATCCTATTTTCTTTTTCACCATCTAAATCTTAGAATTCGTAAACATGAAAAATTACTGGGCTGAAACTAATAAAGAAAGAAATTTAAGAAGAAATAGAGGAATATTATACCCAAATTGTGTTCAATAAAATTCTTTTGCTGATTCAGTTTTCTATAATCGTAATCAAACATCAAGTGTTAAACCAAAAGAATTGTAAAATGTCTGAAGTATTAGACAGAAGAAAACAAATTACAAGGAAAAGTCGCAATCTTTGAACTCTTGTTGAAGAGCCTGTTCCAACAAAAAATGAGATTCCTCCATCAATTCAGGACTTAATCTGAACATCAAGACGCAAAACTCCATCTGATTAAGAGCTCCATCTCCATCAAAATCGCCTTCCTTCAACATACTCCAAAGATCATCCTCGCTCAAATCTTGCAACCCCAATAAAGCAGAGTTCTTCTTGAGACTCTCAAAGGTAATGACCCCTTTATTACTATCCATCAATAGCCGAAACCCTTTACACAGCTCACTGATTAGAGCATCCCCACCTAGCTTTTCAGCCATAAGAGGCAAGAAATCTTGGAAATTGTTCTGAGTCTTGGCAGCCATCGTACTACAAGAAGAATCAACTAGAGAAAATATGTGCTTATGTGAGAGAGAATTGAGAATGATTTGGTGGAACTGGATTGGAAATGGGAATGTATATAGGGAGAGGAGGCAAGGGAGGAAAGGGGTTTCGGAGAAGTGGGAGAGAAAGAGGCCATGGGAAAGAAACAAGACAACTAAGGTACAGTTAGCTAAAGCGAAGGCCTGTTGGCAATTGGCTTAAGGTTGTTACGATGCTGAAGGAAGAAAGAAATTGCCTTTCGCTTTCCCGGGGTGACCGTTTCTTCTCATTTATGCATGGACAGAATTCGACTTTTCCAGGAGGAAAGCGAATGGTTGCTTCGTTGAACCTTTCCTTGCTTTTCTTCTGGTCTCCAGTGGTCAATTGATCAAGCATTTGATATGTGGTACAGTGTACTCACGACAAAGGGCTGCGCAACCAAAAGTGTCCATGCATATTAGGGGCCCGTTTGTTTAAATGTACGTCCTTTCATAAAGAATATTCGTAATGGTAGAATTTGTTTAAAGTACGATAATTATAGTTCCACCACACTAATTGCGTTGAAAATAAGTCCACCCATTTTACAAATGCATTTGGTCTTTCATAAAATCCGATGCATTAGGTGAATGCGTTAGTAATTAAACCTATGCATTCTACAGATACGTTGGACCTTTTTGCTACCGTCACATTAAAATTGCAATCGTAGTGAAAACTTAATAAAAAAAAATTCGTTTCACTTTCTCGATTTACAGCSTTCATTAAAAACCTCATTTCTCCTTTGTAACTTCGATCTTTTCTGAAATTTCCTCCAAATTTGTGAAACGCATTCCTTCTTCGCCACTCAGTAGCTACCCGTTCACTGCTCGTTAGCAGGAGGTTCACTCGATCCTTCACCGCCCAAATCTTTGATGCGTCATCGTCCTTCACCCGCTTCTTCGCATCCTTGGCCCACTCCTTTGCAGCTCGGAGCTGTAGGTTCGCCAGCAATTCAATCCCCTCAACCCGAAAGCATGAGGTTTATATTTCTTTGTTTCATAGCTTTTAGCATAAGATTTTATGACTTAATGGATTAGAAATCAAATGATACAAGATTGAGGGAAAGATAATGTTAAGGCATATTTCATATTTGCATTCCATCCTGTGTGCTTTTTGAAATTAGTTTGTTCAAAATTCTGAAAGAGCACTTCTCTATGGCAGTAGTTATGCTTGGTCATTCCTTAATCTTATGAAGTTGTTGTGCTTGGTCGTTCCTTTATGGAGTAGTTATGGTTAGCGTGGTTATGCTAAGGCAAGCTTTTAGCATGAGACAGTAGTTATGATTCAATCAAATGAAGCATAAGGCATATTAGAAATCTTCAACTTTTGTCGATAAAAAGCAGGATTCATAAGCCTTCTATGTTTGGTCTACTTGTTGGTTTCGCCTCTTTGTTGATTTCATGTGTAACTTAGAGTTGTAATGTCATACATTTGCAAATTACATAAAATCACATGCAATAAAACTTGCTATGAGTTTTGATGGTTTCATGAATGATATACAATAACTATGTTTAGTGATTCAATATTATCTATTTAAGCCAATATTAGTTAATGAAATATATTTCAGTTACTTTTTTAAAACCTTTTGGTTCACTACTTCATAAGTTGTATTGTATCACTTAACCTATTAGCATTAAAGATATTTTAGTGTAATGTAAATTATTTTCAATTTTATTATTTTTTTGGGATTTATTGGCATTTGTTATGGTCACCTCGTGGAACACAGTTGAGTATGAAAGGGAATGAGAAGACAGAGAAAAATTTATATTAAAATCTTAATTATACTGTTTTTTCTCTTTTGTAGATAGTTTTAAAGCTTATCTACTGTAAAATGTAAAATAAATGGATATTTCATGCAAATTTTTTTTTCAAGAAATAGAAGATAAGTTCTCAAGTTGGAAAAAAAAAAAGAATAATGATAAAAGCCATTTGAATCAATAAATTATTGTCTGATATTGTGATTCAAACTTTGATCTTCATAGCGGGGCCACATAGCCTAGATTACTAGAAGAACATAAAAAATATAACATTTATAGATAGTTTCTTTGGTATTTCGACTTTGATTTGCCCCTTGAGTCATCAAATTATATTGATAGTTTCTTTGTTTATACTCATTTACTTATTTTTTTTATACATACGAATTTGTAACGTCCTTTTTAATATAATGTTTGTAATTTTATTAATAGATAAAACGAGTTCCCATAAATGTTCAGTCGGGCCTATTAGATGCGTCATTGCTATCTAGACAATGACAGCACAAGTCTAACCTGATATGGGCCGATAAGGACTTGTTTATGTCTAGAGGTTTATAGTATAGGACTAACGTAGGTAGATTTTGGACAGTCTATGGTGCGGCCAATCTCAAAGTTAGAGATGCTAAAGATGGAGTTAACTAGTTTGTAAATTAGGAAATCTGACCGTTGATCATGCCTTGATCACTGTTATAGTTGAGAGGTGGCGGCCAGAGACACACACATTTCATCTACTAATCGAAGAGGTCTCATTGACACTGCAGGACATTACTGTACTTACGGGTTTGAGGGTTGATGGTAACCCTATCATTGGAGCCTTGCTAGAAATAGTATGCAAGGCTGGGAGGAGATTTGTCTTTCTAGACTTAGATTTCGGCCACAGTGTGGTGATATTGAAGGCAATAAACTGATGGCAATGGCACYGCTTCCGGACGATGCCACATACCATTAGATCGACTCTCGAGGACAGTGCATTATCATGTTGTTATTTGACAGATTATTATTCTCTGATAAATCGAACAAATTTGTTCCGCTTCGATTTCTGTATCAGCTTGAAGATTTGTGTAGGTGTAGGCAGTCAAGTTGGGGGAGTGGTGTTTTAGCCTATTTGTATAGATCTTTATGCAATGCAGCATTGAGTTCTGCAAAAAAGATATGTGGTGCAATGGTATTCGTACAAGTAAACTTTACATTGATAATAATCTTAACTTATAAATTTATTTAATATTCATTACAACTACTAAGGCATTGTTTTCATATTTTGTATTTGTAGCTATGGTGAGTGTACGAGCATCTTCTTATTCTATGCCCTGTTCGTGCCTAGTTGTTACATATATTGTCACATTTTGCTCCATAAGAAGCGAGGTGTAATCGGCCTTTTGATCTGTCGCATTTGCCCACACATGTATTGGTGATATATAAGAATAAGTTAGATTCCCTCATCACCGATCAGGTCCATTTAGTAGACTAATTATGTTTGAAGTAATTTTGTTTATTCTTCACTACCCATTTATATTGATTGATGAATTTTTTTTGTTTGTTTACTTAATTTTTATATGGATGCTATACACAAAAACTCTTCATCAGCTACCAATCCTCTATTTAGAAGGGTCCAACATTTGGCTATCATCCTCTATACCATTGATTTGCTAGAACATTGTGGAGTGCTGCTTCCTTGATAGGGTAATGTGACAATTCAGCTTTGATCAGGGCATCCTTGCCTTGCATGATCATTTCGACACTCATAGTATACGTGGACGTGGCACTCATACACTTTGGAGAGATGAGAACATAAGGTATATCGATGAATGGAATGCTCGGAGATCCAGAATAGTGATTGAGATGTCAACAGATCAGTTGCAGGAGGCTCATAGACATTACATGGAATGGTATACCCATCGGACATAATTGCTTATTGAAAATCCCACGATTAGACAACAAGATCTCGAGGATTATAATATACTAGTTCCCAATTACATTACGTGGTTATCGATCCACTAGTTCCTAGATCCGAGGGTTATCATGCCGTCAGACATGTTAATTTTTTACTAACAATTATATTCTATATTTCAWTTGCATCGTTGTTTATGTTTTTTCATGTTCTGTAGGTGTTGACATTCCAAGAATGTTTGGATATTATGGATCAAGCAATGCCACCATGCAAATTCACATTCTTGGTTGGCATTTGCACTCCTTATAGAGAAGATGAAAAGAATAATTTCGCACTTAGGATCTCTTGGCTACCATAGAAGGGAAGATGTTGATAGAGCACTACTTCCAATGACTTCTCATCGCCCTCCAGCGAAGATTGATGCCCGAGGTGAGCGTGGATAGCGACGCGATGGTAGACGTCCACATGCATGTCCACAGCCTGCCGCGCCCGAGGCCAATATTAGTGGGCAGATAGAGGATGATGATGATTTTCATCTGTCCAAGCACTAGCCTGAGGCGAAATTTGATGCCCCCCACTCCTTCTCACCTACACGTCCTACAAGAAAGACACTGGAGTCGAGACATCTACATATCCAAATGCACCGGGCTGTCTACGTATATTGATTATGGGTCCATCACGCAGTTTCAGATCAGATTTCTATCCGGTTAGAAATGAGTCAACTTGGAGTGCTGCATTTTTCATCCTTAAACATAATGAAAAACTTATGAAGGCCGGCGATCATCTGGGACGGGGGCGTCCTATCAAAATACGTGGAGAAATGAATTTTTGTAGCTCCGATTCTCTCCCAAGATGTTCAAATTGCCATCAAATTGGTCATAATAGGCGAATTGTGGGATAATTATATATTTAGATTTGCATTATTATTCAGGAGACGAACATATTTTATGAGTTGATGTAATGTAAATGAACATTTATATAATCTTTTCACTTCAAATTTAGATCTTATATAGTATAATCTCTTGCTTCAAGTTTAATTCAACAAAACGTATTATTCTCTTGATTATTTTGTTTACATTTTCGCAATGTATTGATGAAAAATTTGTATATGTTTTTTGTAATTGATCATTGTAATCCGTCATTTTRTATATGCTGATATATTACTTAGAAATTATGAAAAGTTAATATTGTTTGTTTCTTGTGTTTTTCTATTTTGGATAGGATAAATCTTGAAAAATTCATGAGTTGTGTTATATGTGGATATGACATTCCATTGACATTACACGTTTCGAGAAATACACATTGGACTCAAAAAATATGCAACAGATCACGAAATCTTGGCTTTCCAAAGCATTTGATTAATGAGATAGGTTTTATCGCATTTGCAGAATGCGTAAGAATCCAACGCATTTAGCCTATGCAATGGTTTAATCCTAACGCATTCAGTGAATGTGATTGGTCCAAGCCATAAGTACAATACATTTAGCGTATGCAAAGTTTTTTTGTCCAACGCATTCACTAAATGCTATTGGTTTATTGTCGTCACAATTTATATAGTTTCACCCATTTTGAGAAAAACCTCCATATTAGGAAATGTATGAATATGAATGTATTAATCATTTACTAACTAAAATTAATTAATAATTATGAATAATTATGAATAATTGGTATATTTGTGAATCAGATTGATTAACTCTAACTTTAACATCTATTCACAATGCATGATGTAATTTGGAGGACTTGAGATTGAACAAGTCATTTTAAATAATAATTAATATAGAATATAAGAAATATCAAGAATAATTTTTTAATACATGCACCAAAGTGCAATATTATACAATTGCTGTTATCCTGTGAATATTTTATCTATTGTACTTATCGATAAATAATTATTATAACGTTCTTTATCATATAATAGTTCGATTGACATAATAAGGTACGAAATTAATTAATTGAAATACATCCTTTATAAATTAAAATTTTCAATTTTCATCTTTCAATTTATTATTTAATATATAACTTACTAGTAAATATTTAACTTAAAAGTTCAGACCTAAAACGGAAAGATGCTCCCTGGCATCCCTCGATTTGATCATATGTTTATCATGATTATTTCATATAATATAAAGGAAAAGGCAGAGCTATCTTAGGAAGACCTAAAGGCTCGGTGTGGATCACAACCGGAACTTTACTTCTGGGCACAAAAGGAGGTTCATATTTCTTTTCCCACCTATATAACAGGAATGCGCACGTTGCGCAATCAAAATAAATTGAGCTGGTCAACCTAATAAGAAACCAAAAACTGTGGGTTAGTCACCACACTGATTATAATTATTTATTTATTTTTAATTTAGATGAGAAAAGTAGGGAAATATATTACTAAATTATTTATGATTGTTTAAGAATATTTTTAAAATTATTCAACCTTTTATGTGTACTTATTWATTTCTCGAYAGTTAAATATATTTTAATACACTCTTCTTCGWTATTTATCTTCATTTATCAAAATATAAATATATGTCGCGCTATGAATAATATTAAAAAAAAAGTAAAGCAAGAAAGTATATAAAAATATCCAAACCTATTTCTCACCCATTTGTGCAGCAAAATAGTTTGTTCCTTGCAGGGAATTTTAAAATGAACTGCACAAATGTAATTTCTAGTTTAAAAAAAAAAAARGAACAAGATTCKCCAAATCTTGTTCAACCCTATCTTCACCAMAAAGAATTCCTTTGCAATTCTTTTACGTTCTCATTTTGGACTGCAATTGTAACAGATGGTAGACAAATTCTTGAAAATTCCTCCCGAAAGAGAGAAAAAAAAAAAACATTTCTTTAAATAATATATTATTGGAGGAAGTAGATCAATAGATTGAACTCATGAATCACGGGCTTCATGGTTTGTATTCCTTTTCATATGATCATGAAGATGCTCATCTCGTTTTCCATTCTGGTGATGGGTTTTCAAGTTTCCAGAGAAGATCATAGTGATGCAGCAGAAGAAATAGTACATCCAATTTCTAGCATCTATCTTGGCAAAGTGTCAAGTAGATTGAGTTTCAGCCTCTCCAGAAACAGTGAAGCCGATTGCATAATTTCCCAGAGGATGTAGAAACTTGTTGTTCGAAGCACCCATCAGGAACTCAATTATCAGTTTGGAAAGGACTTGACCAACCAGTTGCGTTAGATATAATCCTACGCCTCTCACCGATGCCGTATTTTTGCTTCATTGCATGTCTACATCGCACCCCCTTCAATTATGTGAATGCTCATCACATTTCAACCCCTTTTTGCGCCTTGCATAATTGAAAAACGGTACTAAATGGCGAATTTTATGCAGATCCAGACAAGACAGCGAGCCAGAATATCAAAATATGCTCCTTAAATGACACAAGTGTAGGAGCTTTGGACTTCACTCCCAACATGGCCATTTTTCAGTATTTGCAATGGACCAAATGAAAGTCTCATTTTTACCAAGAAAACGTCACATTTCCATTTCCTGTTCTCCTGTAAACTTTACAGCTCAATCATTTCCAATGTATTTGATATTAAACAATCGATCGGAGATGGAGAGACCAACACTTGATCTGGTGGAAACTTTGAAATGGGATTTTTAGCCCTGGAAAATCCAAGTATCGATGAGTTGGTACGTGCATGGTACAAGAAAATTATCTCCAACAACTGTGGCATGGGTTGCCAATATAGAGCAACTCGAATCACCTCTCCACCAGGCATCTTGAAGGTCATCAGTCCTGGACTTAGTACTGATCTCTAGTGACGCTAAAGTACCATTTGGTTTACTAACAATATTCCAGATTATTTTATGGTTCCTTGTGTGTTCAARTATTTCTACTTTCGCGTGGCTAGGAGTTTCAGAGAGAACGAGACAGGAGCTAAGACCAGCCGAGTGACTGGCACATGATAAGAATGCTCTACTATGTTTCTTTAAGCATTAATTATTCCTGTTCAAYTCTTTGATGTAGTAACCATGTGTCACCAGAATATGCACTTCGTGGCATCTTTCCAGTAAAATCAGATGTATTTAGTTTTGGAGTGTCGATTCTGGAGATTGCGAGTTGTAGGAGAAGCAGAGGATTTTTTTCATTGAGCCCACCCCCACAACCTTCTTGGTACACCGAAGTATAGCAGTCACATAGTACCTGCATTATAGATGCGGTTCATCCTTCTAAGTTTCTAGCACGTTCGAAACTTTTTCAGGCATGGATGCTTTATAAATCAGGGAGTTCAGTGGAACTAGTCGATGCAGATCTGGGAAAGTCATTTCATTTATCTCAAGTTCTAAGATCGATTCATGTAGGTCTGTTATGCGTGCAACAATCTGCACAATATAGGCCCAGAGTGTCCCTGTGGTTCTCATGTGGAGCTATGATGTGGAACTGCATGAAGCTATGCAGCCTATACTGAAAGAATTGGGCTAGATGGTGAAACTTCTTCCGGACCCAACGTTCCAAGTTCAAGAAATATTAATGACATAACTATTATTACCATACTAGAGCACGGATAAACCAAGGGGAGGTATCCTTTTGAATTTGACAGAAATTGTTTGAATATTTGGCCAAATGAGGCTTTTATCAAATTATATTTTCTAGAKGTTTAGTTGATTTCAACAAAAGATACTTGAGAGAATAGCCAATTTCAATAAAAATATAATTACTCCGTAGAGATGAAAGGCCCGTTCCGTATGAATAGTTTCCATCTGCCAGGACAAACGGACGKGCTGGAAATCGAAATCAGTTAGGGGTTTATTAGAACAAACATCTTCATTAGTTTCTATGAATTGATTTGCCAAATATGGAACCGTGATTTTTTCTGGCCTTTTCATAATGGGGATGCGGAGCAAAGTCCCTTTCTCTTTTGCCATGAATAGTGCTGAAGCCATTTGGGATTCACCATATAAGTCGTCCAACTTGATAAATCTTTCCACGAACTTTCAGCTGAGGAATTGATTGCCAGATTTTCTGGTAATCAATGACCTAAGAAATCCAAATCTCAGAACATGGATGGTCATCTATGGGCAGGGACCGTGCAGTAAAAGAATTCTCAGAGAAACTATCAGAAGTTCTCAAATTCTTCCAAGAATAAAGCTTGAAAGAGCAAATATATCAACCTGCGATTCTCCTTTTGTGCTTGCTTTGTAACTCAAATATTGCAAACGCAGTAGATAAAATATCTCCCGCAGATTCCATCAAAGATGGCCAGACCATCATTTCATCTGGTCGGAACTTCGAAATTGGGTTTTTCAGCCCCGGGAACTCCAAGTATCGTTTATGTTGGTACATGATCGTACAAGAAAATATATCCGAGGACTGTGGTATGGGTTGCCAACAGTGAAACTCCGCTCAAGAATACATCCGGCGTCTTAAAGGTCATTAATCAGGGACTTCTAGTTCTTCTAAATGTTTCTGACAGCACTACAAGTATATGGTCTACTAATACGTCAAGATCTGTGCGAAATTAAGTTGCCCAGTTGTTGGATTCGGGGAATCTTGTTGTGAAAGACTCAAATCATGATGATAGTCCAGAAAATTTTCTCTGGCAAAGCTTCGATTATCCAACTGATACACTTCTGCCAGAAACGAAGCTTGGCAAGAACTTTGAGACAAGGCGGGAGGTGTTTCTTTCATCGTGGAAGAGCAATGATGATCCAGCAGCAGGGAATGCCACACATTACTTATCTTACTGGATATCCACAACTAGTAATAAGCATAGGTCCTCGGGACATGGGATGTTCTCCATTTGAATAATCCTGTCTGCACATCTGATTTCGTTTTTTATAACAAGGAGGTTTATTTTACTTGCCATCTCCTTAGGTCAGTGTTACAAGATTTCTACTGAATCCGAGAGATGATGGACAGCGTTTGATATGGGTTCATCAAAATCAAAAATGGGTACAGTCCTGTTCTGTACCAGATGACAAGTGTGATGATTTCAGACTTTGTGGTCCCTATGGCATTTGCAGAGTGAGAGATGCTCCTATATGTGGTTGTTTAGCGGATTTGAGCCCAAAGATCCTAGTAGTTGGTATTTGGCAGATTGGTACAGTGGATATGTTAGGAGGACACCCCTTGATTGCCGGAATGGGGATGATTTCAAGAAGTATTCTGGTGTTAAGTTGCCGAATGCACGAAATTCCTGGTATAATGATAGTATTTCACTKGGAGAATGCAAGCTGATGTGCTTGAAGAATTGTTCTTGKATGGCTTATGCCAATTCTGATATTCGTAATGGCGGAAGYGGCTGCTTGCTTTGGTTTAACGTACTGCTTGACATCTACATTAGGATGGCTTCATCGGGGAGATAAAGGAAGGCCAAGACCTCTACATTAGGATGGCTTCGTCTGAGATAGGTCAGGCTTGCTTGCTTTTTCACAGTTCATAAGTGATTTAAATCAAAACATAACATGAGGAAAACAAAACTTACCTCTTCCTTTGATTTGTAAATTTGCTGTCTCTACGAAGGGCTCCAACCGAAAGAAAAGTAAAATACTTGCACTGAGCCTATCATTATTAACCGGATTAATGTTTCTATCTSGCCTTCTATTCTACATCCGGAAACGGGAGACGGAGAAGTATCAGAAGAAGAATCAAAGAGGTAAGAAGATAAAACTTTGTGTAGATGCCTCTTTTTCTAAAGCTTCCGTGGTGCTTTAATTAAGTCACTCAATGGCTAATAACACAGGAAGCAAGAAAAATATTTGTAAGGGGTACAATGATGAACTACCACTTCTTGACTTAGCTACTATTGCCAAAGCTACAAGAGAATTTTCAATTGAGAACAAGCTTGGAGAGGGTGGATTTGGTCCTGTTTATAAGGTAACTTCATATACAACACGATGTAACTGGTACATCATGAATTGCTCTTACATGCAAAGTTGTAATTTTTAGGGTGTGCTGGAAGAGGGACAGGAAATAGCAGTGAAGCAACTTTCACGATCTTCTGCACAAGGGATTGACGAGTTTAAAAACGAAGTTATACATATTGCGAAGCTTCAGCATCGAAATCTCGTAAAGCTACTTGGGTGCTGCATTCAAGAACCAGAGAAGATGCTGGTCTATGAATTCATGCCTAACGGAAGCCTGGATTTATTTATATTTGGTTCGCGTTTCCTCCTCCCCCCACCCCCACCCCAAAACCCTTTTTCCGAAACAGATTTTGACACTTCCATATGAGAGAATGGCACAGACCTGTAGTTATGGACTTGCAAGCTTGGTTCTTTTTCTTTTAGTCGGGGATTGCTATTATTGTATTTTCAATGCTGCTTTACGATGCGAATTGAGAAAGATAATCTCTTGGTGCAGATCCAACACGAAGTAGGCTACTCGATTGGTCTATACGCTTCCATATTATCAATGGGATTGCTCGAGGACTTGGTGTATCTTCATCAAGATTCCGGACTGAGAATTATCCATAGAGATCTCAAAGCTAGCAATATATTAATAGACAGTAACATGAACCCGAAGATATCAAATTTTGGCTTGGCCAGAAGTTTCAGAGGGAATGAGACAGGAGACAAGACAAACAGAGTCATGGGAACATAGTAAGAATGACTGAACTATGTCATGATCCAAATAATATCTCCTTTGTTTAGGAGAGCAGCTAATGGACTCTTTCCAGTAAAATCGGATGTATCTAGCTTTGGAGTTACAGAGCTAGAGATTTTTAGTGGTAAAAGAAACACAGAATTCCATCACCAAGACCACCACCACAACCTTCTCGGACATGTAAGTAATGCCCGATATATGCTGCAGTTCTACTAATGAAGCTTGTCCCAGTGACTGCTAACATGATTTCCAATTTTGCAGGCATGGATCCTTTACAAAGAAGGCAGATCACCAGAACTAGTTGACGAGAATCTGGACACCTCCTTTGATGTATCCCAGTTACTAAGATCGATCTATGTCGGTCTGTTATGTGTACAGCAATGTCCAAAAGACAAGCCAGACATGTCTTCTGTGGTTCTGATGTTGAACAACGATGGGAATTTGCCCGAAACTAAACAGCCTGGGGTTTTTCACCGAAAGAAATTTGCTTGAATGTGAATGCTCTTCCAGGTCCGGAGTTGCTGGATCATCAAGTGGTGTAACCATAACCATTTTAGATCCCCGATAACTCCCCCTTGTTGCAGAAAGATCACTGAACGCCCTAAAGGGAGTCATCGCGAGCGGACCAGCAACTCACTTATGCAATTTCCCTTCTTCCCGTGATCAGTCGCACATTTTGGGCACTGTTATAAAAATGGGACCTGAATCCTTTTGTCGGTTGAACTTGGAATTTAGCACTAATTCATCCCCAAAATGATCGTGTCAAGAGAGGATCAACAACCCATTCTTACTGTACGATATGAAAGAATACCTAAGCTAATGTGCTATCTTTGCTTTGCCCCCTCTCTTAGTGTGATTACAGCTTCGTTCCGGTAGAGTAAAAACCGTCATCCTTTAAGTAGTAGTAAGATGAAAGTAAGTTTAGTTCTTCCTCTAGGTTTTTGAACAAAACAAAAATTAAAGACCTATAATCAAATATTTTTAGTGTACAAACAAATCATTAACTTACTTTCTTACTGTCTTTTTACCGATACACAATAATTTCCGATCATACTAGACTTTTTAACTCTCCGCTATTACTATGGGTTCTTTTACCTAAAATAATCCTCACCATATAATCGTAGAGATTCGCTATTAAGTAAGTGGAAATTGTGAAAAAAAAAAATTTTGATTTACTTAATTCATAAATAACTTAAATTTAAAGCAAATTATTAAAATAAAACTCTTATAAAATTTATGATAATTAATGCATAAAAAAATAAATAAAAATTATTAAAATGGCACTATTATAAGACGAATTATTAATTCTGTGAATATTTAATGGTTAAGTTATAGGTAAGTCTGTTAATATTTCATTTATAACTTATTAAATCTTTAAGTAAAAAAAAAATCTGAACTGAAGTTAAAATAGGTTACTTCGCAGTTGTTAAATTTCACAATAATTAGCACCGTAAACGCGTTCCGTCCTAATTATATTCTTGGGGTAGGTGAAATACGAGATTACGACAATCATGTTGAAATCCATCATCAATTCCTTAATTCTACCTCCTGTTGAGTCGCTATACCCGAGCCCAAAGAGTTTTCCCGAACGAAAGTTTCAAAGTCAAAGAGAAAAATAATAAACCACCGTTACCTTTAACCGTTTGTTGAATTAAAAACACGAATGTAAACGTATTTTGGGGACAAACCTTACTAACCAAAATTAAAAAGAGTATTCTACAAGCAAAGAGTACAAATTTCAACTCAAAAATCGACCTCTATTAAAACGGAACGTTTTTCCTAACTAATTCTATCTCCCCTCCTTACTGTTACTTCTTCTCCAAACTTAACTAAACTCAATATAATACTTAAACTAAAGTTTTACTACTTAAATAAAAATAAAGTATTTTTCGCTTTCTAATAATAATCATTATATTGAACTGAGAAATTTAATATAATTACTTAACAAATACCTCCAATGTTAAAATTAAGATATAGTGGCAATTAATAGAAAAGCCCAATCTTTTGTTTATAGTATTGTTCACTCTCAATATATAAACAATAATATATAACCAATATAAGAAGAATACTTGAGAAATAGTAATTTAATATATTGATGAGAAATACAATAAAAAATTATTTATGATTCACGGACTCATTTTAAGGATTCCTGTACAAACTAGGAAATTAAGTTCCCAACAATTTTGTAAAGACATTTCTTTCTTTGTGAGGCGTAATTTATACCGGAAAACCTCAAATTATTTATCCCACGTTTCGTTCGTTT
>MEJB01000008.1:3583885-3603082 GCA_001752375.1 Rhazya stricta
TAATTAGGGATTTTATTAAGTATCAATAAATATAAAAAATAAAAACATCCAAAATACTGCTTGTTTTGATTTCTTCGTAATGTTCTTGTATGGTGAAAAAATAAAAGGCTATTTAAGACTCGATTTATAGCATAAGGGGATGTTTGTGATTTCGCACTACATGTCTTTGGACATAATAATCATATTATGTTTAGATTCACTATTAACAAAGACACATTTGATTTGCAAAATTCCAATTCCAACGGGGTAGGCATATAATTACACAGACTAATCAATAATTCAAGTCAAACACTACCGTAATTCATTTTTTTCTTTAAAAGAATTATCCTCAATCTCCTACCCTAATATTATTTATTTGAAACGAATAATTGAAAAAAATATTCAAATACATATTTTATTCTTTTTAATAATTCATATTTATAACAATAAAATAAATACTATTATTCTTCCGAAGGAATATGTGTGAGAAGATTACAATTGGCTACAGCTAAATGTTTGTTTTCTTGGATCTAGTCTTTCTATTGAGCATAAAAAATTATTTAAAAAAGAACGAAATACATAAACTTTTGCCTCTAGAAACGAKGCACGGGATGGCTGCCAAATGAAGGAATTCAACCGTCGCCAAACATTTATAGATGTTGAAAGGTGAACTTTTTGTTCTCTATCATCATCATCTGTTGATCATAAAGGAAAAAGAATATGAAAGAATGACGTGGAATAAGTGTACATATTCGATCTTTACTTGTTAATATTGTATTTAAAAAATCATTAATTAGGATTCTCTGAGTTAGAGAACTATGATGATTATAATTTGCCTCAGAAATTTTTCAATGTAGCATCACAAGCAAGGGATCAAACTTAGAACCTCGCTTTAATTTAATAGTCTCTTTACTAACTACTCAAGCTATTGAATATTTCAAAGTTGACCATAATACACTCTAAATATCGAATAAATTGATAATTTATTTAATTTTTATTATAAGAATCCTAACTTTGATTTTTACTCATCGACTAGCTATAGTCTCTAAATATCGAATAAATTGATAATTTATTTAATTTTTATTATAAGAATCCTAACTTTGATTTTACTCATCGATTTGCTATAGTTTTGAAATAATTTGGGATTTTCAAATAATTATAATTTCTTGTTAGYTAATCATTTCGGAATGTATATATTACATTTATATCTTTCTTATTAATATTGTAAAGGCTCACAACTTCTAGACAATTTAAATATTTTCTCAACATACAATGCACATTCAAAATAATTTTGTAATAATAATACGCATAAAGTTATGAATACTATTTACAGGAATCTCTCGTCCGCAAAATAATAATAGAAAAGAAGAGGAATGCGAAACTGTATTAATCTTATAAACTTGATAAGATATGCGTTACAATCTCTAAAACATTCTCGTGGTAAGAAAACTTAATCCGTTAATTCTTTTCTTTGGAATTTGTCGAGTATTTCGCAGTTTGATCTCGGGGTTTAAAAGAGATTCGGTGCTCTTTCTTCTAAGCTTCTCTTAGTTTTGGACCTTAATATGAATTTATAGACTTCTTCCTCTTATGGTTTGGCTTCTGTTAATAGACAAAGCGAACTGACTTGATTGATCAAAATCATACTTATGAGCAATGTGGCATCACTTGATTCGCCATGCTTCATCCTTGATTTTCATTAGTTGAACCGTGTCATCTTTGATACATGTCATAATTTCATTGGTTAACATGTCAAGTACCTCTCAATTTAATAGGAATATTGAAAATTAACTTTTAATTATTTAAATAGATTACGAAAACTTAATTTAATAAAATTTTCATATCTACAAATTGTCCCCTGAAACTAGGTCACGGGTCCAACTCAGAGATGGATTTTTGACTGGACAAGTTCCAACTCAATTTACGCCATTTGGGCTTGATAACACTCCAAACGTTGTTGCGCTTCCAACCTTCTTTTGTCAAGTGATTCTAACTTTTCAAGACGCAAGCAAGCATTTTCTTCTTTTGTGAGCTTTTCTTGGACAGCCATCCCTAATGAAGGTAATTGACGCTCAAGAGAAAGAATAGATTCGACGCCATAAACCAACGCATATGGCATAGCTTATGTTGGAGTTTGAAATGTTATTCAATATGCCCATAAAGCTTTTTCGATTTTTAGATGTCAATCTCTTTTTAACCTATCGATAACTTTCTTCAATAGATTGGAAAGAGTCTTATTAAAGGCTCCGCTAATCCAGTAGCAAGTGCATAATACATTGAAGACTTCTATTGCCTRAAGTTGAACTTTTTACAAAGTCTTGTCATTGTACTATTGTGAAAAGACCTTCTATTATCAGTGATAATGTATCTTGAGACTCCATAGTGATATATGATGTTTTTGTGAATGAAGTCAACAACATATTGCTTTTTCACCTCCCTGAACGCTTTAACTTCAGCCTATTTTGAGAAATAATCCGTGGCTACTAGGATGTACACATGTCTAGCAGATAACATTGGCAATGGTCCAACTACATCAAGCCCCCATGCATCAAATGGCTAAGATTCGACTRTTGGRTGCAACAATTATGGTGGTTAATGAAAGTAATTGTCGTGAATTTGATAAGCTTGACATTTACGAGCATATTCCTGGCAATCTTCATCATTGTAGGCTAATAATATCYCATTTTTTAATCTAAAAATGCAATTTGAGTTCGAATTGAYGAGTCCTGCATACACTCGAATGAACTTCTACTAGTGCATKCATTGCCTCATCATCTCCTAAACAACGCAAGAAGACTCCTTCAAACAAATGCCAACAGAGGATATGTTAGAAGTAAACAAACCTTGGAGCCCGTCGTCGTATGTCACCTTTCCTACGTGATTCTTCAGGCAGGATACCATAACAAAAGTAATTGATAATTGGTTAACAACAGTGTTCCTTATCAATATTGCTGATTGAGATAAYATTTATTGTGCTATCTGCATCTTCTTCTTCATCATCTTCTTTATTTTTTAATAAAGGAGACACAATCCAATTTTGACAGATTGATATTTGATTTTGTGGATCTGGTAATGAGAGGACAGAAGCTAATTTCCCCAAAGTATCCGCCTGTTTGTTTTCGTTCCTTGGCGCCCTACTCCATGTCAAGGGTTCTGCTTATGTGGCCGGCATGATTGATTTGGCGACAACMCCACTTGTTGTAAATTTGGAAGCAGTAGCCTTTGAGATATTATTTTTGGGGGGCTGTTAATCAATTTGACTTGATTTATTTTGAAGAGAAGATATGAACGGCGGAATTGTCTCACTGGGCATGCCAAAGTTTGTTTAYACGAATCTCTCATTTGCAAAATAATAATAGAAAACAARAGGAATGCGAAACTAATGTATTAATCTTCTATTAATTCTTCTCTTTGGAATTTGCCAAGGACTTCGCAGCTTCATCTTGGAGTTTGAGAGAAATTTAGTACTCTTTCTTCTAAGCTTTTCTCTTAATGTTGGACTTTGATATGATTTCTGGACCTCTTCCTCTTGTAATTTGACATTTATTTATAGGAAAAACGAATTGAACGTGGCATTACTTGATTTGTCATGCTTCATCCTTGATTTTCATTGGTTGAACTTGTCATTTTTGGCACATGTCATCGTTTCATTGGTTGGCATGCCACGTATCTCAAAATTTAATAAGAATATTTAAAATTAATTTTTAATTATTTAAATAGATTACGAGAATTTATATATATATATAATTACAATACATTAAATTATATTTATTTGCTTGTAATTGAATAAGCAAGGAATGGAAGACTATACAAATGAGAGTATTAAAAATTTTGCTAACATAGTTATCCAATAATTTATTCAAGACTCTTGCTTTCAACATGGAGTAAGAAACAGTAATCAAACACGGGATTAGTTATCAAATTTTAACGTTATCAATCGTTGTTATTTTAATTTTTTGTTTAAATTAAAATAAAAATTCTTAAATAATCGTTGACGTCTCAAATTACTGTCAACGTAAAATGTTAAAATACATTAATAATATGAGGCAAAAAGAGATCTTAGGATTCCAAACCGGAGAAGTAGAGATACACTGCCATGCCTTACATATTTTTCACAATCCTTTTGACCTTTTATTCTTTGAACAAAACAAGCCTACACACTATCAATCTTCATCCACATATATAAGTACAAGGACATCTTTTGCGGGGCTCACAGCCCGTCTCTTTAGACGTCACCCCTTCATTTCCTCTTTGGAACTTGCTACGCTACCCCTCTCAAATGGAAGAGAACATGCATTYYCCCTCTCTACTCTCTCCATGTCTTGATGCAAAGAACCTCTACTTCGAGTCTTCAACCCCCTCCTTTCCTTATCCACATCATCTATTCCCCTTATTCATTATACTAAAAGCTACTTGATTAGAACCCTCATCTTCTCTAGTATTTTTCTAAATTATTTAACATGATATTATAGGGAATTTCATGGGAGATAGATAGTTTAATAATCTCAAAAACAGCTTTTACTGATTTAACTATGATTAACAAATACGAAAAAAATTTATATTTTAATAATTGTTTCTCTTCTCGATCGTCACTATATTGAAAATGCTATTTCTGCTTTAAAAAAATTTAAAATATCCTTCATAATTCACAATAAATGAATAGCAAGATGAGAAAAAACAATACTATTTTTAAATATAAATTAACCTAATTAATCATTTTGATTCGATGAAGAATTTTACTATTTTTGAGCCTCCATCGATCCCGGTAGCCGGAAAAAGAAATTTGAGCCATCTACTTGGAGGATAATTTAGTAAATCCATCTTGTTCTCTTATCTTCAATGGATGACACATTTAATAGAAATCAAACTGCGGGCTTGAGGAGAGCCAGATCAGCATGCAAATTCCACCAATGACCTTAGTTTTCCGAGTAATCAGCACACATTCGCCGAATGGATTTCGTATTCAATTGATTTCCACATAATCACTTCTGTCGGCCCCGGCTGACACTAAATTGCTTTAAAATTTCTAAAAATACTTTTTTACTCTTTATTGGACTTCACTTTATAATTTTATTTTCTAAAAAAGAACAAAATGATTTCATAAAAATTACCCCATCAACGAAAAACCACAATATTTTACATTCATATTGAAACTTCTTAATAAAAAGGAAAAAATAGAGAGAGATTTTAATTTTTTCTCTCTACGGAAAAAAAAATTGATCAAAATTTTATGATTTTTTGAGGACTTAAAGATTATGTAAAGTGGTAATAAAGTKTGTAGATGAAAGTGAGATGCTTTTAGAATTGAAAACCAATCTAAGAAGTAATTTTATTAATATTGGTCCACTTTATTTCAAAAAAAAAGAAAAAATAACACGATTATTCAATTTGAAACCGCTTATAATAATCTATCTGTTGCTTGGTAGATCAGAAACCGGCGAGGGTGTCTTTACGGYCCATCATATTCTGCCGGGCGTTTGAAGCCAAGCAGTTTGGACCCATGGACCTACAAGACAATTGGTGTGTATGCAACCACTGTGGGCCCAAAACCGGTATACTAGTGCCAAGTAGGATTTGTTCACGTGGGACCTTGCTAGAGTCCTTGCCAGGTAGGATTTGTTCACATGGGCTTTTCTAGAATCTTTGGCACAAACAYAGAAGGGGGATGTACTAGTATTAGTATATGGATGCCTCCAACTAGTTTATTCATTATCCAATACCCATCATGCTTTTGGATAGATTTATTCTGATTTTTCCTTTATCTATTTATAGACTTACATTTTTGAAAATGTCTGTGACAAGATAATAGTGACGTGTCAATATTATTTGAAACAAAGGGGAGCATAAATAGGAAAGGTTGAAATTCAGAGGCCCTTAAAGAAAAGGCTGAAATTCCCATGTACAAGGTCGAAAAGGAGCGAGAATCATGGGCGATGGSCCAAGTCAGATATATGGCTAAATGAGGAGCAAGTGGGTGTCACATGGGTCAAATCGCCTCTGTGGATCAGGATCTGCCATCTAAGCACATAGTGGGAGAGAATCTGATTTCATTCATTCAGACTGAGTTGCACATAATAGTGGCCTAATAACCACCATCAACCCTCACTCTATACTTACATCACCAACCAACAAGTCCACAATTCGGGATGCTCAAATCCTTTTTTGGTGACATCTCATAGTAAGGAGATGTTACGTATGCCCTTTCATTCAATTAGGAAAGACATTTAATATGTGCTATTATAATCTTTATAAATTATCTTCAAATATTTAAATTTATTATTACTGCATAAATTTTTTTATTCAAGATTTATATTTTCAATGCTTAATTTTTATCCAAGAGAAARTTTTATCAGACTCTTGCATAACTATTTTATGGTGGTTTACTTTAGCTGTCCTGAAGTGATATGGGACTCGATCGAGCAAAAGGAGCATATCAAACGTTGCTTTTAAGGATTATACATTATTATAAAGAGAGCAGCGTGAAGGTGCACATTGAACAAAGAGAACAACCTCAAAGCTTTGTCATTGGTCAAATGGATAATCGAGCTCAAATCATATTTATAAAGTTTAATTTTTATTCAAAAATAATTCTAATCAAATATTTCATATTGAGTTAGCAATTCATTTTTTAATTATTTTAAATTATTAAATTAATTAATGTGTAAGCATTAACATATAAAAGGTCTAATCATAAATTTTGCTGGGTTGAAATTCATATGATTAGACATCGATTATACTTATAGTAATTGAAAAGCTTTAAGTTAAATTCGAGCSATAYAAGGGGAAAACATCCCAAAAGGGGAAGTAAAAGCTCCCATGAAGAAGGCCTTTGTTGAAAGTGGCAGATAACCTCGCCGAATATTTTACCAACAAATAGGAAGGGAACGTCGCCCATTTAGTCACCGCAGGCTTCTTCTACCTCCCAGACTTTCCACTCTCTCTCATCTGTGTCTGGCTTTTCGTTCTATGAATATTTTCAAGAATTCTAACATATTCTGGTAATCGTCAATGATGCTACTGCTCAACATCAACCCATACCACGAAAATGACCATGATAATCCCTGTAAATATAACCACACCCAGGGTAGTTTCCACTAGCTGATGCAGGCTCCTCCTTCCACTACTGTTCAAAATTGAATCTTTATCTCCAGTGGTTGAAACTATAAGTACCCAATCCCTAACCCATAAAGAAACACAGAAAGATTGAGAGACTTCTGATTCTTGAACTTGATTTCTTGAGGAAATGAAGAAAGGCTGCGAGTTATGTGGCAAACCAGCAAGGATGTATTGCGATTCAGATCAAGCAATTCTATGCTGGGATTGTGATGAGCGAGTTCACAGTGCAAATTTTCTAGTTGCCAAGCACTCGAGATGTCTTCTTTGCCAAGTTTGTCAATCACCTACGCCTTGGAAAGCCTCCGGGACTAAGCTTGGTCCAACCTTTTCTGTCTGTGAGGGTTGTTCTAATAGTTATAACGGTGCACAGACAACGAGAAGGCGACAAGAAGATGAAGGAATAGAGAGTTCTGCAGGTGACAGTGAACCTGAAAGTGATGAAGAGCATAGTGACAGCGATGATTACAGTGATGATGATGATGATGATGATAATAATGATGATGACACCGCGGAAGAGGATGAAGAGGACGGAGAGAATCAAGTGGTTCCTTGGTCTCCTAGTGCTACTCCATCCTCTTCAGCGCCACCCGTGACAACCAGTTCCTGCAACGAACAAGGCTCCCTCTCCACTAGAGACGGCGGTGGAGTTGTTTCCTCTCCTTTGAAGCGATTGCGCCACAACCCTCATCTTGATTCTGATGTCCGTTAATTCTCCTCTTTTCTCTCTTCTTATATTCTTTTTCTTCTTGTAATTTTCTCCCTCTGTTTTCTCGGCTGTACTAGGATCTAATATATAAACGAATCTTTCCGTACCTAAAAATGGGTTTGTTATTCATGTGAATTGATTCAGCCACTCATAAGAAAAATTGTTGAATGATAATTATACAGGACGAGGATGGCTGCTGTTCTTCCCAGGTCAAGACTGCTTCAATGGAAGACAAGAGAACCTCTTTCAGAGCTAGGAAGATGGCAAGAACAGAAGAATTCAGCAGTGCCAGAGGTGAAACAGAGTCAAGGAGACTTCGAAGAATGGAAATTATGAGCTCCCTCATGAGTTTCCAGCAAAGAACAGTCCGCGATGAGCGTAATGCATCAGAGATCATCAGAGGGATCTCTAATCTTAGTAGAGATATTTGAGCAGATAGATAGCACTAACTTCATCTAGCCATATCATATCACAGATCGATTGATACACTTCAAATGAGTTGCTAATTTCTTGTTTAACCATTACATAATTCATATTTTTTACGTCACACTTTCGAATAACAGTATTTTGTTTTTTACTGCATAATTTCTTTCCCTTCTCTTGCTTTTCCGTTGATCAGACGGCAGCATTTGCAATTTGCTGTATCCCTCACCACATAGTTCAACGAATGGGAATCAGAATATATCAAAAGAAGAAAGGAATGATGAACAAGGATTGGATTGGACTTATTCTACAAACAAAGCCACCAAGAATGCGTGGTATAAATATAAAAGCTACCGCTGATTGCGCATGTTGGCTTTTCATCTCTATGTTAACTTCTTTTAATACATAACAGGGGAATAGAGAGACATGAATGCATCAAAACTTCATTTTTCCTTGAGCCATTGTTATCCGATGACCAAACCATGTTGTTTGGGTCATGCATGTTTCCATCCATAGCAATGTTGCTCGTGGATGCAGAAACGATTGTCTGGATTATGATGGCAAAACGGGAATGGTTGGATGGGTTTGGTGGTGCTGAATGCAGCCGCTGACGCCCAAGGTTCTTAGGTTTGGAATTGGAGGGCGGAAATGAGGGATACAGGGGACCATTTGGCCAGTAATAGCATTATTATTTTGCAGATGGAACTTGTGGCTCTTATCGGTGCAACATTTGCATTATTGAAGTTATCTAGGAAAGATTTTAAAATATTTAGAGAAAGAAATTACACAGGATAGAATCGACATCTTAAGTTCATGTACCAAGATAAGTCTCTATCTAAATAATCTATCTAATCCTAATCCATGGTGATTAAGTCTTGTTACCCATTTGAGCTTTGTAATCGTGAAGGTTTGAGAAGATAGATTCAAAGCTCAACTATCTTCAGAGATTCTTATTGTACTTCAAAAGCAAGGGCGGCGATTAAGCTAGGGATAAAGGAAAACTGAATGACATCGAAAGAAACCTATAAAGGATATTTGGACAAGACAGGATGATTAACAGATGAAATATAAGATTTTCCAATCTAAAGAAATTATAAGCCATAAAGAGTGATTAATTTGCATTTCGGAAATCAAAAGTGCTGACCATATTCTCCTAAACTTATGCTCTGTGAATAGTTATGGATGCTCGGTTCCATCTCCAACTTCCTAATATACACACACACTCACTATCTCTCAATTCTCACATGCAACACAAACAAACTATTTCCTCTATGTTCACGGATTACGCATACTATCTACCCTATTTTGACAAAAGAAACACGAAACACTTTCTAGGATATGCATGAATACAGTAAGATTAGGCCTATCAATCAGGTCCGGATTCCGCCTGAGGACATTGGAGCCATGCCTACGATAAAGACAGCTTGGGCTGAGCTCGTGCCAAAATTGTAGGCCTAGATTTCACCTACGCTTGAAAAATAATAAGCCTAGCCTGAGTTTCACTCACACACACACATATACAATAAGCATATTAATACATCAGAGCATTGCAAAATAGAAAAAACCGTAGCTTTATTATTTTCTTTCTCATAAGAATCAATTTTATGTACTTTTAATTTGCATTACAAGATACTTAATTTCTTCAGAAAAAGAAAAACATAATTTGGGCAGCACAAGCTCGGATCGTAGCTCACATTCAAATTTGACCAAACCWGAATTCAAAGGCTAATTAACAGAAATAATATATRTRCACATGTTAAGGAATTGAAATCTGAAAACGAATTCCAAATCAATTCCACCATTKTACTCTACAAAAGATTTCAATAATTTGGAACTATAATTGCTAGAATTCCAATTTATTCCAAGAAACAAAAGCAACCTTAACATCAGCTCAAATAACCCCAGCTGCTAGGACAGTATCAATCAACAGGTAAAATGATGCCTTTCGAAAAGAGTAAAAATGCAGAATGTCACTTGTACTTATACTAAGTAATGTTGATAGCTCAAAAAATAAAAATGAAGCTCTCTCACTTTCAATTAACAAGTGCATCTAACCAAAGGATATGGTTTAAAATTAAAAGAGTTCATTCAACAAAACCTAGGAAGGAAACAAACCAAATCTTTTCCCCATTTTTCCTCCCTAAAGCAAAAGTGCAAAGCACATATCAGTAATTTTGCTACCAATAGAACATACACATTCTAAGGCACTACATAGGCTAGAACCAAATTCTCAACAAGGAAATCAAAATGATTACATATGACTCATTAAAAGTTCAATAGCATTCTTGTAATCCACATATCACAGACAAGGCATCTGACCAGTAAACATAGAGAAGAAGATGAAACTACACTGGTTAATACATGATAAGCAGATTTGAAGAGCTACGGAGCAACTCGGGTTCATTTACATATCATGACTTCATGCATCAAAAAAGTTCATTGATTCTTGATGGCTTAGTTCTCGTTCATAGGCTGCAAATCGCTGCTAAACCCTGGCTGTAAAAGAGGACGGAAATTGGTTAAACAACTATATTGACAAAGAAAGAGACCCACAAACAAAAAGACAAAAGGAAGGAGAAGGAGGGGAGGGATCTTAGAATTTAAATAACATTTGCATCCAAAGAAGCGTCATATTAGCATTCAGCATGGATACATGTGGTTGTTTACTTAAAGCAAGAAATAGTACTGGGCACAATATATGATTGCCTTCAATGCCACCTATACATGGGAAGGTAACTAGGTAAGTTTCCACTAAGAAGTTCATAAATACAAAATACTTGCCTGAAACCAGGGAAGTACACAATGAACCAAGTGTAACTTAGGAATCTGTCACGAAATGAGTAAACCCTTATGTCCCCAAGGCACAAGGTAAACACAGCAGAAAGAGGGGGGGGGGGGGGGAATTGACTAACAGATTTTTAAAGCATGCACCAAATTGATGCCTTTCCCAACAAACCCAGGTTCATTAAATGGTGAATCCAAGGGTATTCCATGGATGAAAATGGTCCACTTTGTGATCCGGCATCAAGCAGATCAGGACTTGGAAAAAAAAACTAGCACAGTATATCATCCACAACAATTTTGATTCAGGGATTCCACATCAGAAAACAAAAAGCCGTTTAGATTCATCCAAGAATTTTCCATTCGAAAGACTGCTTTAAGTTGTAATTGACAAATAATCTCCAAAGATAATAGAGGAGTTTCAACAATCAAATTCATATTTCAAATTTTAGCTCATAACTAGGCAAGTTTAGCTATATCTCAATCTAAAGAATGCAAATATAAATTTATTATGGATGATAAGAACACTTTGATCGCTATTATAGAAAATGAAGGATTAATGGCAGCAGCACCTGAGAATACAAGATAAGGGTACCCTGATTTCTTAGTTTGCTGGAATAATGATAAGGGAATGCATGTAAAACTAAACACTCTCAAAGGTCTAAGCCATTTGCTTGGTAGAAACTTACTGGTTACTGTTGCCAGAAATTTTTCCCTAATCATTGCACTGAATATGTAGAAAATAAAACTTAAAGCTGGCAGGGAAAAAAAAATATCTTAAGGCTCAATATTTGAATCAAATGTTACCCATCAATCTCAGAGTTCGATGAAACATCTTTTGCTCCCAGAAACAGAAAACCCGGGGGGGGGGGGGGGGGGGGGGGGGGGGGAAGGAGATAGAGAGAGAGAGAGAGAGAGAGAGAGAGAGAGAGAGCTCTGAGAGATATCGCACAGAAATTTGAGGATATTACAAAGAAAAATTACCCAAAACTGGCCAAGGTAGAACAAATTCAAGGGAACAAACTTGTTTGTAATGCACAATTAATACTTTGCTCTATCAATAAGCAATAGAGCAGATCAGAGGATCTACAGCAGCAGCTAAATCCAACCAATGGCAATCTCTTCCATTTCAAATCTCCAATTGCTATGTGGAGATTATGCTCAAATTCTACTTATATCTGAAAACATCCGCATCAAATATTTCCCCACTACAAGACTATGCTCCATGTCTCTCACACTCAGCCAATGAGTAAATGGAGCACGATTTCATATTACAACACTATTATCCTCATCCCTAGTCTAATATTGCAAAAGCAATAGCAAATTAAAATGTAGAGGACACGAAAAGGGCCACATATGGCTAGGTATCAGCGGTACTGGAACCATATATGTACCCTATTATTGATGAAAATTGGTTCATTTAGTACAGTTACGTCTATTCTTCCCCCCCGGGCCCCCGATAGAAAACCAAAAAATGCTAACACTTAAAATAGTAGTCATCAGCCCCAAAAAGAATGATTGGCATAAGGCAAAGGCAGTGGCAGAGGCAAAAGTATGGGTTCGGAGTCCGGTCCTTTTATGGCTGCGCATATTTTAATATGTTTTTTATTAAATTTGAATTTGGGATTGAAATGAAAAAATTTTTGTTTTGGATTGAAATAATAAAAGTTTTTGTTTTGGAAACTCATTTGATTAGGAATTCTTCAAAGATAAAAAACAAACATTTTCGNCCAAAAGAAAACAATTTGTAATTTGTAAGATGAGCAAGCCAAATGATGCTACGCCAGCTTAATGGTTTCCAACACAAGCTACATCAATTAGTGAAAAATCAYAAACGGGYATGAAATCAAAGAGAAACCAATAAAAAGAAAGAAAAGACGAACGGAAGTAAATTAACAGCTATACTAGGAAGACAAGAAAAGGCATTTACCTTTATGATCATCWGCAGCGGCATCGTGATACTCCTGCTCCTCCTCATCCTCCTCAGCAACGGATGCAACTGAAACAACGGGCTCTCCAAGGGCATCTCCGCCGTCCTTATCATCAGGATATCTCACAACCACAACAGGACAAACACAATGCCTGACACAGTAATCACTCACACTCCCAAGCCTCCCATTGTTTCCCTTTCTCGTAGCCCCAAAGCCGCGGCTCCCCATAATCACCGCGCTCAATCCAAGCCTCTCCACCTCCAAACAAAGCCTTTCCTTCATGTCGTGGTCTTTAACAATGTGTATCTTATATGGAATATGAGCCTCCACTAACGGCTGCGCCAGATCAGAGGCCTTGGTGGTGGTAAAAGTATCAAACTCGTCTTCGAGCTTCTGTTGGGACTCTTCATTGTCAGTGTCGACGATGGAGAGGTCAACGGAGCCCCAGTCAGCACCGTAGAGGACGGAGGTAGGACGAACGTGAACTAGGATAACAGCATCGCCAGGTCGGAGGTAGTGGTGGACGGCCCATTTAACGGCGAAGGCAGACTCGTCGGAGAGGTCCACTGCTATTCCGATCTTGCGTTGAGCTCCGGCAGTGGGTGTATCGGTAGCAGCAGGGGTGGTTGGGGGCGGGAAGCGTGGGGAAGAGGAACGGACTTTGATTTTGGCGAGTGGCGGAAGGTCGGATTCCGCCGTAGGAGGGTGTTGCTGATATTGATTTTGCATTTTGCCAAAAAGGGATTAGGGTTTTGATTGAGAATTGATRTTTTAATGAGAAATGGTTGACTATTTTTGTTCGGAAACCTCCTAAACGCGAAAATGCGCAGGCATKGCCTTCGGTGATTGAGCCGCGGAGATATAGGGGTGAAGTGGGAAAGTGGCCAAGTGGCTGCAGGAAGAGAATATTTTACTACTACTGTCCTCTCTATTTCTTTTACTTTTTTATTTTTRTTTTTCCTTCTTTCATACCGTTAACTTAATAACTTACTTTATATCTAGATAGTTTTTTTCCCTTTAATTTTTTAAAGGTTAAGGAGAAGGAAATGATATTGCTCCCTTCGCATAATGTCATGGTATATATAACTTTATATATATATTTAATATGTCATCAAAATATAAATAATAATCCAACATGAGATTTATGATTCGATAAAAATTATTATTGTTATTATTATTGAAGTACTCGAATATTAGGTGTACCTATACAAATAATACATTAGTTGGTATAACTTTTTTCTCATTAATAGATTAGYTATCTTCTTTTCTTTTTCAGTGAGAAAAAAAAGAAAAGAATTATAAAAGATAAAAAAGAAAAATAATAAGGCAATTCTTGTGGGATGAAGAGAATGCCATTTTAAAAGAAAAGGTCTTGCAGAAGAAGACTACAAATTGTTGTTTTTGGGCTGGGGAGTGGAAAACAGGAGAAGTAATTGAAAAATCTGTGGGCTAAGTGRATGGGTCAGATCCCCCTAAAGGATAAGATGAACTAAACAAGTCACAGGTGGCTTCCATATGGATTTCTTGTCTACCTTTTTTCTTTAAAAAAACAAATTAATATAGGTAGTCCTTTGGAAGTGTAAAAATCATATCAGAACTTTTTAAATTTCAATAGATTATAATAAATTGAATACATACTGTCATGTTATTCTCTATTATATCTAATATAAAGTGTGAATTATGTTTGCATGAATATTTTTTATATTTCATGATAAATTTTTATTTTTATTTTTGTAAATAGAAAAAGACGTGAACCGATAATTTGAGTAAAGATTTTTACCTTGATAAACTTTTTAAGTAGTATAATGTCTTTTGCTTGCAAAATGAAATACGTTAGGCTTGCGTGGAGATATAACCAAATRAATGCATAATTGCGGGTCATTGTATAAATTTCAATCATTGGATTCCTGGAGAGTATGGCTTCCGTAATCGTAACAGTGGACGTGCCGGAGTGGTTATCGGGCATGACTAGAAATCATGTGGGCTCTGCCCGCGCAGGTTCGAATCCTGCCGTCCACGAACTTTTATCTYTTGCGAACTTWCTGCTGYATGAAATTTTGCCATTTTTAACTTCCAGATTWTGCAAAATCTTTAGTTTGCCCCCGAGCCAAAGAAATTAAAATTTATAAATCTTACTTTTTAACTTTCAAGTTTTTCAAAATTCCTAGTTTACCCCTAAACGAATATTTCTAGTTCCATTTATTCATTATACTTTCTTTCAATAGACACCAAAATGAATGAAGAAGAAGATGAGAAGAAAATGCATGTATTTGAAGAAACCACGTCGGGATCTCTTCTGCTTTGTGGCGCCCGGTACCTATTCGCTACTGCAAATCTGCAATGTATTAAAAGCTGAGCTAATAAATTGCCTAGTTTTCTTTCAACGGAGAAACATTGCTTTTATATTAACGGCATAAAATGGCAAAAGAAAGAAGAGGTCTGAGACAGGAGAAGGAATTACTGAGTATCCAATCAAAAACCGACTTGTAAAAGCTTCCATAGCCTTAGTTTCACTTGGACTTAGAGTCTCCGGCATCTTCTGGCTCATTACATGTCTGTACCGCTAGAGCTAAGCTGCCTGTTGCTGGCACTTTCTCACTTTACTCGTGTCTGAAACCCTCTGCTAGCTACTTGGTGCGTATATATATATATATAAGGTAGGATCACTCATTCATCCATTACCATATGTTCCGAGTGTATATATATATGAAAGTTATCTACGTGACAATGTTTTGATATTATTGTCACGTAATTTTCTATAGCTTGAATTACAAATCCAAACATATTCGTGCAAAAATCTTRGYTCGCCGATAGTTTGAGAGAGAAATGTTATATTGTATATAATATGGAAGCAGCTAGTTTGTGCTCTTTCTGTGTACTGGATACAAGYACTTAATTAATGCACTTTATCGTTTTCCTTTCTCAAGTTCTTTAAACCAATCCAAAAGGCTAAAGCTGCTTCTTGCTTGACTCCAGAAACAGAAAGTTCTGAAGTGCATTCCTTGTGTTTCAGTGTTTACAACAGATAGAAACAAGCTCATTACAGCAAACTCTTCCTTCATTATTGGGACATTGTGGGACAAAGGGGGGGGGGGGGGGGGGGAATGCATATCCTAGCTACCATCCTAGGGCTTTGAAAGTGCAGTAATATGTGCTGCTCTCAACGCTGCAACAAAAGCCTATTAGTAATTCAATGGAGGATTTTCCTTGCGTCGCTCGTATGAATATGCATAGGTGCTTCATTTTTAAACCTTTTCAGACATAGATATGCAAATGGAACTCTTCTTAAACCACCAATCTTCTCTAGAGGAAATTTTKAGGGGGCCTGTTTGTGTGTTCCCCCGGGGGTCAGAGTACTGGTTTGCTTTCAATAGAAAAAATTGGCCAATTTCGGCCTTAAGACCATAATAATGGTTTCTATGTGATTAAGTTTAAAGACTAGCTCCATTTAAAAAAAAAAAATCCCTACAAATTAAATCCCAGGCAATGAAAGAATGACTTGGAAATTAAAACTATTTGTAATATCAAGAAAGCTGAGCGATTGTAAAAGCAAGTTACTGACACAGTCGAGAGAAAGAGAGAGAGGGAGAGAAAGATGACAAAAGCCAGATTCATATTGCTCCATTTTGGATCAGTRTGATAACAGTTAGACTAAGAAAAGGGTAACTGAAAAGCTAAGTTTGGATTCTTGACGACAAGCATTTCACCAGAATGTGAAAGAAACGAAATGAAAAAACGGACCAACTCTTTCCTGCTAATAAGAAAGCCTAAGAGACAGATCAATGGAAGTAGAAGCATCKACTGAACCACCACCAGTGGCTTTGGTACTGGTGGTTGTTGTGACACAAGAAGCTTCACCTCCCATAACTGCAGAAGATTCTGAAATCCCCTTCAGCTTCTTCATCATCAACAACTCATTGTGAGAAGATTCATAGCTTCTGCAGCCACCTTTCCCTGGAAAGAACTCATACTCCATCAACACACTTCCACTCCCTGATGAGCCTGAACTTCCCTTCTTCTGACGTGCAACCATCTCTACCCCCTAGAATGTTTCATCGACGTCAAGTCAAACGATAACTCCTCCTTTTCCGCTAGCGTAAAAAACTTAACKTATACTAACACATTGTCATSTTGTATAGAACATGMGCAATATATATTCAATACAAAGAATCTCAACAAATGAGTTATGAGCGTATATGAGAACCACCCCATTTCTTCCTTCTTTCATTGCTCTTGGAGGAAAGGACTAGGAAGCGCAGAAATACTCAGAAACTCCAATGAAAAAGGTTCAAGCGACAAAAAGCCGTGCAAGAAAATTGACCAGCATTGGAAGAAAGAAGAAGAAAAAATGGGCACAAATATGCATAGAGTACTTCTAACAGAAACTAAGTAGTTCTATAAGAATATAAAAATTGAAAATCTGGTACTATTTCCATTGCTAAGAGTTTAATTACCTGGTCTGTGTTGCAAAAGCCAAATGCAGAAGTGCCGACATGAAAAGTAGGTTTTTTCTCAGGATCACAGTTTTCTTCCTTGACGTTCTGGCTGATGCCAATGTTCAATCCAGTGAAATCGCAACCAGTAATGGAGGGCAAATGTGCATACAAGTCTTTCACTCCATTAAACACCAAATTTTCTCCGGTAAATATGCGCTTTTTCTGAAAGAAGGACAAGAGAAGGAAAAGATTCACAATAATCCAAACGCTAATTATCAGCAGCATTCCGTTTAAAACAATAGAAGAGGCCGTGTTACCTTGTGGCAGTCAGGGCAATGATCGGTGTAGCACTTGACAACCTTTGGCGTTGAAGAGAGCTCTTTCGAGTTCCCATTCATATTCCCAATTCCATAAAGATACCCTTGAAACTTATCATCAGCAACCAACCCGCGACCCTGARACAACCCRCTACCRCCATTTCCCGCCCTCTGAACTATAAAGCCCTGTTGAATCAAGTTCAGGCTAACACCATCAACGGCAGTCTCGAAGCCCCGAAACTTGGGAAAGGGCACGGGAACAGTGTTTGTAGCTTTCGGTTCAACAAACGAAGGGGTGTCAAGGGATGTACACGGAAATGGTGCGCTAGATGTGGTGTTGATCTCAGTCATTTTCTTCCATCTCTCCTGTAACCTCAGTTTCTCTAGCTGCTCCACACCCATGCCCCTTTGCGGCGTCTTTTTCTTGTGACTTTCATTAGCCTTTGAAGTCTTTCTTCTTGTGCTGCTGCTTCTTCTTGCAGCAGGTTGATGATGATCATCATCATTCCTTGTCGTCTGAAGATCCTCCCCCAAATTAAGATTGGTGGTATGATCAGAAGCCATAAGCATAGAAGTGGCCATTGTTGGTAAATCTTTGGGATATCAAAATAGAAAGAAAGAGAAGAAGAAGAGTACGTTTTGGCAGAGAGAACCACCCTGAAACTACAGCTGAGAAATGCAGAAAGACAAGGGGACCTCTGCAAACCTGTGCTTCTTTTGTGTTCMAGTTGATTTCAGGCTTTGTATGTGTCTGTGTTCCCTATATATAGTGGAGAAAGGAAATGGATTATAGCCTCCTTTTTCTTCCTTTTTTCCTTTACCTACAAAATTCACCTTTTGTCTCTACTTATCTAAAGAATTTTCTTCAATATTTTATTGCTTCAGAAAGTAGGAAACTTTTGTTAATTCCAGATCATTTTTCTTTGTCTGTTTCCTTTTAGCCAAAGCCCAAAAGAGAAAAATCATCTCAGTTTTCTCATTTCATATGAATTTCAAGGAAAAACGCTATGTTCCATGATAATGCATGTCTTTTTTTACTAATAGGTTAGTAATCTTGAATCGAATGTCATCGTTCCTTTATGGATATCACAAAATTTTCTAATTCAATTTGTAAAACTTTTCGAATAAAGAAAATCGTATGTAATTATTGAAAGAAGTATGAACATACGAATAATCAACTTACTACAGTAAGAAACAATGCCCACTAGAAAGCATGAGCATGTGAAGGTAAAGGAAGATTTGATTTGGGGCCATTTTTTACCGTGTGAAAACGTGACAAGTGAATATATCTATCAACCTATGGCCATAGGATTGCTAGTCCACAATTTAGGAACAGGCACAATCCACAGACCATTGCTGTTCTACCAACTATTGTTGCCATCTTTAGAAACTCAGAAAGACACGCACATATATCTTCTTGCATTTTTCTAGTACTATTACATTTAACCACCTTCGGTAAAGCTTTTCACTCATACTATTTAATTAATGTGTTTGTGTGCTTTAGCAAA
>MEJB01000008.1:3605447-3625458 GCA_001752375.1 Rhazya stricta
CAACATGTGCTTCCCGTCCCACACCCAAGAGATGGTGGGACACATACAGACGAACCAGTCCTTTTAAGTTCCACGAACCGCGCAGAAAGTTCACTTTCAGCCTGAAGTGTGGTAACCACTTTCAGTCAGGTAATTCCTCCTCCCCCGCTTAAAATCATTATCAAAGTTCACCATCCTTATATGCAGAATATGACTTGGATACATGGAAATAATGTATTATTTATTTACACTATATAAGGAAACCATTTACAGAAAGCTGGAGTTCCAAAACTTACAAGACTGATTCTCTTTTAGCGAATGCCACACTCTCAGGCAGAATAAATGATGCGCACAACATCCATTTTCCAGGTGCGACAAGGCGAACTCTGCGCATATCTATATTAAAAGCCATTTCACGTAGTGCAATTTTAATCCGCTGGATCAACAAGTACAATGAAAAAAAGGTATTAAACTCTCAAGCAATGGAAATAACTATAATTTGAGCTGCAAACCAAAATATACAAGTYCTATGGAAACAATTTTGAGTAATAACTATACCTCATGGAAGTCAAACTCGGGATCCTGAGCTTTTGAGAACCCATACACATGAATTTGTGGCAAGGTGTAGTTTCCATCTTTGTGATTTTCTCTTAATACCCCTCTAAATGCATCTGCAACCATCGCAAAATTATTTATTGCTCTAYTGTTCTGCTCTTCTCAAGGMGATGGGAGAAGAGAAGATACTAATGATTTGATAACATTAYTAGTATATCAAATTTGAGACATAATATCACACAGCAACCTTTACATTTAACATATAGCCTTAAGAGTTTTCCACATGCTGCACTGAAAATATTAATTTATAACCAAATTTCTCGAAATTTTTCTTCATATATCGAATTGCTAAAATATCAGGTATTAAACTTCACATACAAGAACCAAATAGAAAAGAAGTATACACTGGGAGAGACTTGGATTAACATACCAAGAAAATCTACTGCATCATTTGGCAAATTCATGACTACTTGCGTTACTCGGTGAACTTTTTGGTTCAAGAATATAGCACCAATGAACCTCCTGCCATCCATGTTGAATACCTACACATTATGCCGTGAAATATGTAAAACTGAGCCCATGACTCAACAGATTATCAAAGGACAATATTCCATACATTTCATAATATGTCATTTTATAGAGGAGGCTTCTTTTCGTAATATAAGTCATTCTACAATTACAAGAAAAATATTCCAATTTTACTCCTATATACATGCCTTGAAAATTGACTTGTTTGAATGTATTTATTACTAGTATTTGACTCCTTTTTATATTTCTTCAAGAAGCTTTAAATTAAATTGGAAGTTTATTTAGAGATAAGAAAGGGAGAGAGGGAAAATGATAATTCATGAATTCAGAAAAATTAAAGAAGATAGAGGAAAGGTATATTAGGTAGTTTATGTAAAAAATATTTTTGTTTTTTGTAATATTGGCCTATACGCATAAGTCTAAAATGACTTATACTATGAAACGAAGGAAATATTGTACATGAAATCCTAGACGCAACAGTAAGCAAGCATGTAAATACTACTTTCATACAGTCACATGTGTGAAAGTAGATTGGCAAAGCAGATGAGTTTTTGCATGGCATGACCAAAACTCTATCACTATTATCCTATTTGGCATGAGGAAATTGAGAACGGGTAAAACCTTTAAAAAAATACATATATTTCAACATGAAAGTCATCAGAGTGAATGAGAGATGATGACTCTATAACTTAAGCACCAAACAAGCAACTCAGGGAAAAAGGAAAGAAAAAAACCACATTTTTTACCATATTCCATTCCTGATCATATATTTCAGTTATTTAAACTTGATGTAGAAAATTGAAGGGATGAACCAGATAAACCTATAAGCAGTAATACCACTTCTTCATCTAAAAAAGATGAGCTTAAATTCTAAGTAAGAATCTGGTCCATTACTAACTATCTAGTATGAAATTGTTCACAAACCTTTAAAAAAATGTTATTAGCAGAACTTGTAAAATGTTGACTTTCAATACCTCAATCTTCCTCTCAAGTTTATTCAGAACAGAATTTCTTTCTAAATATTCAACAGCATAAGGATTCAAATCATTAGCAAATACACGTCTGACTTTCTTTGMGGCAGATAATGCTATGGGACCCACCCCAGCAAAAACATCACCTGCAGATTAATGAGCAACACATCAAAATTAAGCATCACCGAATGATGTGAACTAAAAAAATAGGGAAGAGAAAATAATGATTTTCTTACCAGAAATGAAAAAACTAAGGTAACAAAATTTGGATGAGGCAGAATTTAACATGAATAGAAGCATGCAACCAAATTTAAGATGGTATAGATTAAATTCACTGTTCAGTATTCCATGAATACAAAATTCAGTTCTGCATGGCAATTCCATATAAGCTCACCATTTCTCTTTTAATTAATGGCTCCATTGACTTATTTTAGGAGCAAACCTTATCCTGTGGGCCTTAGCGGACTCATTTTTTCCTACGATCTATAACATGTATATTTGCAAAAGTATATAGTGGTCACTATTTTCACCAGAATTTCTTGGGATGAAAACAGTTGATAATTTTACCTTTCCCTTTAGGTGACTTTTCCTTAGGATGCACAAAAAGGAATAACTTTTTTTTTGAATATCTGCTTCTMCTTAGGTCCCTGTCCATTTTAATATCCAACTATTCTTCCACATACTTTATTTTTCTTTTAAACGGAAGCAATTAGGTTTGAGGAATGGCCGAGAGACGAAATCAGCATTCAGTTAGCAGACTAAGAGGACTGGAATCATGGAACTTTTTTCAGTTTTTATACTATATATAGAATATCCTGAATCTTTCTTATCTGTTAAAACTTTTATTTGCTGATTTAAAGGATTGAAATAGTATGGCACTGGGATATCAGTTATCCATGAACTTGACATAAATACCCTCTCCATAGCTCTTCCAGTTCCAAATAAAGTCAAGGTCCTAACTCAAACCTCACCCCGACCTTGTGACTGTTGTACAAGTTTCACCTGCTTGGGATAGAAAGCAAATCTACACATGTTTGTCCACCTTCAATAATAAACTAACAAGAAATTCACTGTCACAACTATCAGCTTCAACAGATGAAACTAACTAAGGTCCATAAATTAACTTACAAACGATATCATCTTTGGTAAAGCAATTCAGAAGTCTCTGCCTTTCAGTTGCAAGCCTTGAATTCCAATACCTGCAGACAGGAAAAATGGCATAAAAACAAACTCAATGAAATCCTTCTGATGTCCACTGTCTGCCTCATCCTCAAGACTTACACTGTCGCTAAATCAACATGAAAGCGCAGACCATTTTCCACTACAGTTGTTACAAGGGAGTGATTTCCAGCTAAAACTTCAAGCTGCATCGTTCTATAGTCATTTTGAATGACATCAATTTTGTTGRCAACTGTTTGTATCTTCGGCTTGTTTTTATCTAATACGACCTAATAAAATAGGACAATCAGAGAGCGGAAAATGCTAGCCATCTGCAAGAATTAATATGATCAAAGCAAAAATGTAACTGAAACCAAGCCGAATTAAATTGGTAAGAACATGTTCCAACAAAGTGCCTTTGCAATAACTTTTTTGTATGGAAGATGCTCCTCTCTCAGATTCAGATGCGCAATATGCCCAACAGTTTCRAAAGCTGAAGGAACAATGACACCTTTTGGCAGCAATGCTTCTAATACCTGCACATGCAACTTTTCAGCTATGTATAAGATGCATAGCAATTTATATGAAAAGGACTTGATTGCGGAAGTAACCAATAATTAATCCTCAATAACGTAATTGGAGGAAGGTAGAAAAGCTGATTCCAATGTCTTCATGCAAATAGATTTTGGTACTTCATAACTAATAGTCAAAAACAAGTATTGTACCTCGTACATCTGCCAGTAACTATAAAACAGAGTCAGCCTGCATTTCACAAGCTCAACACTYGATGCCATATTGGCCCCATCATATTCTTTGAATACAGCCTAAAAGGTATCCTTAGTTAGGAATGATATCACAGTACCAAAGTATTGCGAATATGTMGAATCACCAAAAACAGAGGTGCCAAATAATAAAGCAATTTCCAGGTCAATAATTACATTGCATTCGTAGAAGGGAAAAGTTAGGAATAAACTCATAATGCTCCTGTTAGATGCGAACATATTAACAAAAATGCTTTAGAATATGTGCATATCATTACACAGATAGAAGTCAACCAATCAGGAAATCAAAGTCAGAACAGCAGAAGTAGCATGCTAGCTATCAAAAGGTATTGATAACTTCCAGCAACATCCTATCTTCTACAAATTGACACATAGAAGTGAATTATATGCTCCTKTTCCCATTAAGTCAATACAAATGATGAGATTTGTATAAGTATTATATTAACAAAGTAGAAAGATCAACCAAGTTCCCGTGCACTCCTGAATCTAGAAAGCAGTCCCAAAAGGAGCAATTGAAAACTATTAGTAACTGBTATCTGAATATCCTCCATGAAGTGCATGGTAAGTTAAAATGTGAATCAACARCTATCTACCCGACACTAYKTAAAAAAGCGTATCAATTTTCTAAGACAGTAGCAGCACGAGGAATAAAGGAAGACCAATCCTACCTCAACCAATAAATCAGGACCATCACGCCCAAAAACCATTGCATCTAATGATAAACAGASGCAATCCTAATTGAAATTCAAGATCATAAAGTGGCTCATAGAAAGCCAAACTGCAGTTAAAAGTAAACCTTAATTGCCTCGGGCATGTCTTCAACCTTCTTATCAGCATATCGCTCATCCAAGAGCAGCAACCTCGTTGAACCCCTCCATCTTGACCCGATAAAATCATCAGCCAACAATCCACTGACATCACTTTCTTCTCCACTCCCCTTCTCATCTTCATCCACCACTTCCACTAAAACCATCTCATTCTTCCCAACGCCATGTTTCTTTCCRTCCTTCTTTACGTCCTCTTTCTTCTTCCTCTTTCTGGTCCTCGACAACTTAGCTAAGTTCCTAAACTTCACAAAACCTTTTGAGTTAAACGTCCTCGCCAACTTATCCCTATACAATACGAGACTCAATGGTTCCCCATCCCCATCAGCTTTTCCATAAATTCGCCTATTCAAAGCCACCAACGCACTGCCATCACTGTTAGAGGTATCAGAGTTTGAGCAATCATTCTCGAACAATTTCTTCAATTCTTCATCGATTTCATCCCCTGGAACTCTAGCAATGTTGCGAATACGAGGCCAGTTAAGCAGGTGGCCTCGTAGTCTGCTTTCAAGGGCAAAGCAGTTCTCTGCCGGAACGCGAAGGGCAGCAATACTGAACACCCTATTGAAGCTCTCTTCGTTGAACAAACTGTTATTGTTGCTTTCATTTTCTGTGATGGGAAAGGGTTGTGAATTGGGAAAAATAGGAGAGGAAGTAGAATAGTAGGGATTACGGCCTTTCCCAAGGGAGGGCCCATAAGGAAGGGATTGGATGTCTGAGGTGGAGCATAAGGTGACGACTGGGCTGGACTGTCCGGCGAGTATACAGAGGGTTAGGGGTCTGGGGAAGAAGCGGGGAGAACAGAGTAAAGTGAAGGGAAACGAGTGAGGGTGGAGGATGAATTTGATAACCATTGGCAGCTGTAACTGGTGGTCAGGTGGTGGGGAGCGAGTCTCCGACCGTTAATAAGATTTGCCGCATTTGCCCTGGCGGGAACTGGAAGTCCAGGGCCATTTACAAAGTAGTACTGAGTACTTAGGCCCATAAGGCAAGATGGGGGTCAGTCGAATACCGCAAGYTTTATTATAGCCCAAAGTTGTTAGCCCATGCCTATGTGTCTTGTAGAACAGACTTTCAGAATGAAATTTTCCGAATTAACCTTCTTGCCTTTTCCTTAAAAAAGAGAAAAAACATCTTATATTTTCTTTTTTTTTTTCCCAAGCGTGTAACATCTTTTGTTTTTTTCCCTTTTTAGGACACACGGTCGATAAAGAGTAAGAGAAGAAATTATBGTATTAGCTAAATATTAAACTTAATATTTTTGTATTTTATTAATGAAAGAAAAATTTATCAACTGATCTCCCGTTCATTATATTCTCTTATATAATTTTTAATACATCAATAATATCACTGCACATATTTGCATGAAGGATTCATACAATTCTTCCTTTTGCTATCAAATTCATCTTGATCTTCATTAACAATACGACATAGATTATRTTCCCCTCTATTTATAACCAATTACTTTTAGATTTGTTTTTAAATCAAAAGTAATTTTGAACTATTTTGATTAATAGATCATATTATCCTCTGCTTATAAATAATTGCTTTTAGTTTTTTTAAAGGAAAAAACAATTTTGAATGGTTTTCGATTGTTTTTCAAAATCATTTTATAATTTAAAAAATTGGAGGAATATAAACCCTTTTAGAAAAGTATTATGGACGTGATTCTTTTAAACAACTTTTGCTCATTAATATTGTTAAAAATATAAAAATAATATATTAAGTTTTCAAATCACTTTGTCTCAAAAATAACTTTTTTCTGCCTAAGTTTATGAGAACAAGTTCATATTGTCGATTTGAATTAAATTACCACATTCGGAACCAAGTTAATGGAGAGATTTAAGCATTTACTAATCGGTCGGTAAGAGGAGAGAATATGAGAAAAGTGAAGGGTTTGATTTTGATGGAGAGAAAGGAAAAGAAAGGGAGAAAATGAATGAATTAGAGAGAGATAAATTTGCCTTTTTCTCTTAGAAAGTTTCTTTCCAAAAGTGGGAACAAAGAGAGAGTGAAGACAGTGTTTAAAAAAATTTGGGGACTTACATTCTTTTTTACTTCATGAAATGAGAGAGGGTATAATTGCAAAATTACTATAAGCCAATCATCTTTTTTTTAATTTCTCTTCAACTCTCCCCAACAAACAAAACCTATTTCTTTCATTTTCTTTTTGAAACCCACCCACAAACAACTTTAAAATCAAATTTTTATCTTTTATCTTCTCTTCAAACTCCCAAAATAAGCTTTATGGCCAGTAGGTGCTACTTCATTCAGAATTTATACTTGTATTTAATTAGATTATTCACAATTCTCAATTAGTAAAATTAATAGAGGTTCGACTCAGATTGCATCCGTACAGTTTAACTCTTACTTATCAGAATATTCAATTTAAAGCTCTCAAGTTCGTTGAACATTGCATCATAAGTCGTAAAATTCAACATAATCAATACTGAAAACTTACTTTGATTAATAATTGACTTATCAATGGCCTAAGCAAAAATTTAATTTATTTACTTTAAAAGAAAATTGAAAATTTGTGGGTGAACCATTTATTTGCCATTTGTAGCCAATAAGAGAAAAAAAGGAAAACCCAGTATTAGTAATAATACCAAGAGAAAGAAGTACGCAGCATGTCTAGAAGAGAATGAAGAAGAAAAGACAGCACTCGACAACGCTTGACTGCCTCGTGATTCCGCTGTCTTCCTTCCTTTATCATGGCTAAAACCTCTCATTCCGTGATTTCAAACGAAGAAGACAAATCATAACTCCACTTTCTCATCATCACGCATGCAGACAAGTAGAATTTTCTCAGAAATGGTTCTACAATTTCCATTTCTTCAATGTCAATATAAGAAAAGTTACAAAACTGTGAACAGATTCAAATCACACATACATAGATCTCTGCTCTGTTTTCCCCACATCTTTACACTCTTTTTCCCACCCACCTATGGACTTTTAAAAACAAAACTGATTAAAGAGAAGATCAATGCAAATAAAAATACTACAAAAAAGTCTTTCTTTTTCTTCTTTTGGTGTTTTTCCGAGCTGATTCACAGCTATAGCTTGTGAGTGCGACTCCTTTCGAGCAGTCCCTCCATGATAACCTTTTTCTTGTACTCATCAGAGTCAATGTCAATGGAGTCGGCATCATTTTCTTCCAAAGCAACTCCTTTGAAAAGGAAAGAGACCAAGACCAGACATGTCGAAGTGCAAAAAACAGCAAAAGCTTTTCCCCAGAAAATCAATCCAACTAAACAAATTAGCATCGAGTAAAGTCCGATCTCCGCGTTGAAATTCCCACCTTCCTTCTTCTTTTTCGGTGAAACGGGTTTGCTGGGTTTCAATTCTTTCAACTCTATCGTGCACGTTTGCTTTCTGTCCAATGATGTTCTTGAGTTGGAAAGCATGGAAGCGATTGAAGAGGAACTCGATGAGGATCGCATAGACGAACCCAATGTAGATGAAAACAGAGAGGAATCGCTCGAAAAGCTATCTGACGATTCTTTGAACGATGATGATGATAATATTGATTTTGTTTTCTTTTCGCTGGAAGTGTTGAATATCTTCTCATATTTTGAAGAAATATTACTGCTTGATCGAAGCGAGTCTTTCCCGGATTTTTTGTTTCGCTTTCTCTTGGTCTGTAATGTGAACAAATATAACAAATCAATCTCTTTCTAAATGCAATTGCAAGAAAACCAGAAACAGAGCAATTAAATTCCGAGAATTCCCATGCAACAATTAAGAAACGATGAATCAATCAATAACTTTTCATGTCAAAAGATAACAAGAATGTGCCTGCAAAGCATCGATCGAGTTTCCCGCGAGAAAAGAGAACAACAGGTGGAAAGAGTGCAGATCTCGGCAATTAACGTTGCATAAAAACTTAGGGTGAAAATCAAACAAGATAGTGACGGAAACAAAATTTTCAACCTTTTCCAATCAAAATATATATGGTGAAATGAGGAAGGAAGAGAATTTTTAGACAAATATACGTGAGATCCATTTGAAATCCATAAAAGGAATAGAAACCCAGAAATACTTACCAAGGAGGGTGCGGCATTAGAGAAGATGGCTTTGAAAACACGGGGAAATCTCCGGCGGCGAGACTTCCAAGCATCGTTGTTTTCTGGACAAGGATCCGGCTTCTCATTAGACAAGGCGAATAAAATATTCTGACGCAACGCGCTCTCTTGGCTTTCTTTTCCGGGTTTTAATGATTCCTCAATAGGTTTGAAACACACCATGAACCACCTGCTTACCTTAGGGTTCTTGGAGGATCCCATGATCATCGTCTACAACACAATGCAAAAGGAACCATAGGTGTGGTGTCTGTAAACGCAAAAAGGAAAGCTGAAGAAGAAGAAGAGAGAAAAAAATCGAAAGGTCTTGATCCTTGACTCTTTAAACACTATGTGGCGTAGACTGGTCGCGTGTATTTAGGAAATAATGGCCTGAGAAACCAAAGGACGTGATTTTCTGTTTCTCTGGGATTTTCACTCCTTGGAAGTCTGTTCGAGAATGAAGGTCCGCTTTGCCGCTCCTCGTCCTGCGCCCTTGGTTTCACCAATGTGATTCTAAACTATTCTGTCGATTCTAATCCTATTATAATTCGGACATATATRCCTTGCACCTTTCCTTGCAAATGTGTGTTTGGAAATGTGTAGGAATTGTAAAAGAAGTTATATTAGAACTAATAAATTAGATTTGATGAGGAATTCTAATTATATTTGGAGTCCGGTTAGTTAGATTCCTAGTTAAGGAGGCTCCACCTATTTTTAATATGTATATATTTTTTTACTTCGAGTAAGAAATTCAATTTTTGAATTTTCAATCGAGATAGTTTGTTTCCATAAATTTTCTTTATTCAATTTAATTTATTCAAAGTGGTATGGGAGTTAATGACATGGAGAGCAGGTGATTCTTCCTAAACACAATTTTAATTATGATATATGCTGAATGTATTGATTTCTAACCAAGAGAACTAGTGTCTTCTCATCTCCAAATGATGCTAATTTCAATTGTAGACCTACGCACATATAAATTTAATTTCTATAATTACCAWTAATCAAAGTTAATACGTTGGTTTGATTAAAATTGAAAATTGATAAGTAGTTAATTTATTTTTTAGTATTAAAAATTTATTGATAGACTATATATATGTCTGGATATTAAGTTTGATTCGATCCTATTATTTTACATTTTTTCATTCTTTTATTCCTTTAAATTCATAGCGGGATCAATTTATATTGATCACCAGCAGAAAAGAAAAAAAAATAGAGGAGAATATAAAACATTAAGTCATTTTAATTTATAGGGTCAATGTTATTCGGTAAATAAAATTTATTAAATTCGTGCATATGATCATATTAACGCTATGTTCTCTAATACTTATAAATAGTTGCTTTTAGTAGTTTATTTAAATCAAAAGTTAAATTCTCTAATTTTAAATACTGAATATTATAATTTAATTTGCTTACTATATTAAGTCATAATATCATCACTTAAATTCACTTAACGTATTAAGTTATTATGAAATTATATTATTAAGCAATTTTAATCTATTTAATTATAATTGTTAAATTGAATTATCAAATAAAGATTTATAAATGAAAAAATAGTCTATCTCTATTGGGACATCCAATAATGAAGGATGGTCTTCATAGATAAGCTAATAACCCAAGCGCCGACGGCAGCATCGAAAGCCCAACAGCAACAAAACAATTCGCCTTTAAATGAGTTAAAAATAACAAAATTATTTGGATTTATTTGGAAATGCGAAAATTAGGAAATTTGAAATTTATTTTTTTATTCATTAAGAAATTCACGAACATTTTCGGGATCATCTTAATGCATTCAAATAATTGTTATATTATTATGCAAATTAAATATAGACATTCAGTTTGTAGAGGAAAACGTAATAACATTTCATACTTACTGTTGAATGCTTTGCCTTGGGTCCTATTTTCTATTACCTAAAACAGTTTGCTTTTGTTACTTGAACAGAAAGGGGAAAAAAAATGCTTCAGCCTTTTTAAGCTAAATATAGTTTTTGAATTCCATTAGATTGCCTTTTTACTTTGATTTTACCTTAAATAAAAGCTAAAAGGAAACATTGTTTTGTTCAAACTTTCCCATATGTGTGTTTAAAATTGATTTTATTTATTAATGTTATTAAGAAATTTGATTTTATTTATTGTTGACACTTAAAAAATAGTCGGTGTCAACTGTTGAGGAGCTTAATAATCAAGCTAGGCAAATCAACCAAATCCCAGAACAAGTAGCTCCTCAAGGAAAGAGACACTTCGTAGTTAGAGGATGGACGGTAGAAAGAATGAAAAATAAGCAAACTGAGTCAGCCCAAAGTAGAAAAACAGAAAGCCTAGGATAGAAGAGCTACATCGGCTGAAACCTCAAGTAACTAGTAAAACGGTCGAAAYAGCTGTCAAAAAAAGATGCATAAATCGGTAGGAATCAACYAATATGTTGAAGCAAACCAAAGTCACCTGATTGGGATTTTAGGAAACGATCTATCAGGCGAGCGAGAAATCAGAATGTAGGTTGAGAATAGAGCGTGCAGTCAGGAAATGAAAAAAGTGGTCTCAACTTACTTTGCCTCCAAACAAGTAGACCTATTTTGGCCAATTATAAATAAGAAGGGACAAAGAACTTCAAGGGTCCCCTCCCCTCAATCAATCAACAACAAATCAAGTTTATTATCTTCAATTATGTCTCTTTATTTAGTATTTTCAGCTTTCTTAGGCTAACATAATAGTTAATTTTTCCAGCTTTCTAGTTTAGGAGTTATGATGCTTTCCTTAGGTAATCTTATATGACTTTTCCCTAGTTAAAATTTATGAAGCTTTCTTTAACATGTTTTGTTTATTGCTTCTTTAATGTGCTTTCTTTACAACTCTCATCAACCTAACTYATTTATAGTTGTCTTTAATTACTTTGTTATAGCTTTCTTTAATTGCTTTATTATAACTTTCTTATTTGCTTTATTTATCAATTTTTTTAATAGCTTTCTTACCAACTTTCTTAGTCTATTCTCATAGATACCCTAGATAGCCTATTATAGCTTAAATACATTATATGAACCATACATCACGTATCGATTGACACCCTTAGTCGACTGAACCATTCACAAAAATACTGTCACATCTTAGTCAGTTGACTTGCACACTTCATTAAAGGTTTTCTTAAGCTAACTCAAGAACCCTACTAACTTAAAAAAGAGGTTGCTATATATTTGACAAACCGATCATACAACTAACTCGTCAAAATTCAGGTCTCGTTGTGTTGAAAAGGTGAACATGCCATGACCAGAATAGTTGACAACCTAAGCAATCCAAACGTTAAAGCACCTAACAACGAGACATTTCAGCACATCAATATTATATATATATATAATATAGTGCTATGATTAATGTACTAGATAATGTATTAGTTAAAGAATGTATTATAAGATCTATGACCTTTAAAATATTAAGGAGTTATTTTAATGATCATCTTTGACTTGAATTTTATTTTTTTAAAAATCGAATATATACTATTTGTGAGCTACTTAATCAAATAAGACTCTTATTTTACACTATTCAGGATTTATCATAACTTTTAAGTAGGGATCCTCATCAAGCCTCGTGGGGCAAAATTTGAGCTCTGACTTGATTTAAAACTGAAAAGTTTGGACCTAATTTAGAATGCTGATATCAGACGGAGTTCAACTCAATTCAAAATATATTTTATTTACTTTATAATTTTCTTAGAATACCAAAAAACTATCACTAAATTAATTCTTACAAAAAAATTCAATAAAGCTAACTTTTTGGCTATCTAAGAAGGTTAACATTTAAAAATATATTATTTGTATGCAAAATAATATTTCAATATATGAGAGTTTTTCTTGGTTCTATGTTGTGATGTTTTAAGGAATGTCTAATTAACCTAGGATTTGATGATGGAGTTTGGTTATAGGTTCTCAAGGGCCCGTTCAYGTTTAGTTTAAGTACTTCGTAGTTGTGTAATTTCATTTCTATCTTTTTTCCTTTTTGTAGGTTTTTATTACAAACTATATAAATAGTGATCTAGTTCTTATGAAAGACAAATCTTAATTGCACCTTAAAAGTAAATTATGTAGCCAAAAAAAATTGAAATTTTTAATTATATGGATCATGGCTAATTATTGATATGTTCTAGTCTTCAGTGGAACTCCTAATTAAATCCAAATTATAATTAATCATAATTGATATTTAGGCAAGTAATAAATGGTAATTCACAAGAAGAATTAAAAAATCAATCTTATTTCACAAATCAAAATTAATCTAAATAAATCACAAAGACATGATCACATACACTTAGAGAAATCATTTACCTCATACATGAATAAGCTCAAAGATTCATGTAATGTGTAAAAGAATAGAAAGTCCAAATACAATATCAGTTTAATTAATTATCTTTTTTTATATACATGCACCGTATGTAGCTAACTTTTTATATCAAATTTAGAATACAAAAATATAAAAATAAAATAATATTTAGAATCAAATCAGGGCTAGTATTTAAAAAATTAAAGTAGCATAATGAATAAAAGTGTTCTGAATAATATCACATGATATGAGAATCAATTCTCACATCATGTGATATTTTAATTTAAAAAATTAAATTAGCGTAAGGGATAAAAGTATCCAGAAATGATTCTCACATCACGTGGCATTTTAATTTAACATATAGTATATAAGAACATATTTTGCATATTATTTTGAACTTGAAATATAATTCTTACTCATTGTGTAACATTCTTGTTCTATTTGAGGAATTTTACCTTTCTATTATTACAATTTTTGGAAGGCTTTATGCAGTTTATATTGTGATAACGCCAGAAAAGGATACATATAAGAATAATATTTACGAACAATATAATGCCAACTATAGCTATAGTAGTACTACTATTGAACCGATTTAGAATCATTACTCAAACGATCATTTGCCTATACCAGTTGATTTTTAAGAACTTACTAATCTCCGTCACCTCAAAATGCCCACTAAGCATTCAATGTCTAAAAAATTGTTCCTTTTCTACTTAATTTATTTCTCTATGCTTTGATTTCATCATTACTCAAATGTAGAAATTCTRAGTTTTCATAGAACTTAAAAACATTAAACAAATGAAATAATTGAACTTAATTTACTAACTAAATCAATTCATAAAATTTTAGGAACATTGAACRTAGGAAATACTTTGAACTTAATTTTCTAATTTAATTAATATATGTTTAGAAATATTAAACATATGAAATACYTGAAACTTAATTTGCTAAATTAATTCATAGAATTTTAGAATTCATAGAATTTTAGAAACAGTGAACATGTGCAATACTTTGAACTTAATTTGCTAAATTAATTCATATAATTTTAGCATTGAATATGTAAAATACTTTGAACTTAAATTTTTAAGTTAATTTATATAATTTTAGAAATATTGAACAAGTAAAGTACCTTGAACTAATTAATTTTTTAAATTAATTCATATAATTTTAGAAATAGATATTTAATATTTGAAATACTTTGAACCTCACTAAATTCAATTATTTTTTAAGTTAACATTGTATCTACTGCCCTTTTAAATACTCAAAGTAAGGTTAGTATTGAAAATATTAAAATAAGATAGGGGATAAAGTTGTCTAAAAAATAATTTTGAGTTGCAATATTTTAATTTTAATTTAATATAATATATAATATATTAGTATAAGATAACATGCGTTGCATATTGTTTCGTATCACATCTTCTTGTGTTACTTTATAACTTGTGTCAAATAATATTTTTAATATATAAAAAATAATTTTTATCCGACACAAATGATTCTTGTAGCAATATAACTCTTTATTTCATTCAACACAAAAAAGGGGGTTCTTGGTCAAAGCTTTCTATATTATTTCTGAAGACCTTTGAATTTTGCAGCTGATGTCTTTATAGTTTGGGTAACTATGGTAATTACAAATATTATCATTGAAAATATCTTGAACCTGCATATATTTTGTATAATGCATTTATAATAATCTTAAGACATGAGTTCATGCACTCAAAGAAATCATTTAAATCATACATGAATCATCCCAAATATGTGATGGCAAAGAATTATATATGAATTAAAAGTTTAAATACAATATCTTTTGAACTAATTGTAATTTTAATTCTTAATCTATTATGTTTGTTGTGTACCGTATTATGCTTAGTTAATTTCGATGTTATGGATGATTAATTCAAACTCATATGAACTATTTATTTAATAAGCTTCGAGAACATTGCAAATGGATCATATTGAAAAATGTGAATTCTGAAATTATACTGCAATAGATACAATGATAACCATATGGTCAATCAGCAAAAGTGAATTTAATGCTATGTTTATTGAATAATATTATGGGTCCCTTCATTAGAAATATTATTTACATGTTTAATCATAAACTTAATTCATAAATCATCACCACCAAGCATCAAGAGACGGAGTTGTAGACGTATTTAGCTGGAGATCTAATATAAAAACTTTATGGTGCCTAGACGGTTCTAGGAAATCAAACATGAAGAAAATAGTTTGAAGGAAAATGAAAAATGTATCTCATCATTGGACCGATACAATATACTCATTTGCTAAGAATTTTAATTTCTTGTGTTACCGTGTTAGTCTAGATACAATCAATGTGTGTTTAGACTTGATAATTATTTTCATGTTATGCATCAAATGGATTGCATGATCTCATGAAGCTAGGGTTTTATTTATAAATACATCTTCTGCTGATTTCCAATTATCTTATAAGTCTAATATAACATTTTGTGCATATTTAAGGATGATACGGTTACTAATATTTTATTGTATATTTTTCTCCATACAAAATATAAAGTAATTAATATGACTTATTGTGTCCTTTTATTTATTTATATTTTACATAAGGCATTTAGTTATAAATAAATGTTTTAACAAATTTTGCACTTAAATCGTTAAAATATTGCATCTAATAGTCAAAGATTGAATTCATAAAAGACTCGTGCATCCTTTCAAATGTGTATAGATACTTCTTCTATATCTTTCATTTCTATTAAAACACATCATCAAGCAATGAATATTTTTACTAACTTTGAACTTAACTTATCAAAACACAGGTAAAAGGACGATTGATGGCCTAAACTTTACCCTTTTTTTATTTTTGACCTCTATTATTAAAATGCGAAAATTATCGCTCTCTAAATTTTAAAAAATATATATTTGTCCTTTCATCAAAAAACATCGTTATACCCTAACAGACAGCTGTCATATAACAAATTTTAAGGGTATTTTAGTCATTTTAAACTACACACCTATTTTAATAATATTTTAGTATCAAATTCAACTATTAACTTTCATTTTATTTTTAATAATATTTTTAAATAAAACATTTTCTCTTCTCCTCTCTTCTTCTCCTCTTCATCTCCCTTCCCCCACCCTAGCCGTTGCCCTTGCCATCTTAGTTGCAGCCACATAAGTAAAAGGCTTATCCTGCTTCATTGGCGCTTTTTCACCTTTTCTTGCTTTGGACTGGAGAACTAGTGGAAACCTTTCTTTGAGAATCTAACAAAATCATAAGTGGTGCCATTCCCCTCTTTTTATCATAACATTGCATAAATTCAAGTTCTTGATGTCTTCTCTTGTTAAAAGYTGCAAAAAGAACTTCTATATGATTTACTTTTGCTCTAKTGCAGAAATGCAAAAGGAATTCATTTAGTGTTGGTTCATTTCAAAAAAGAATTATAACCAACTATTGTGAGCCCAATTGAAAAGCAAGAGAACTTTGATTTTGTGAAAATCATATTACTTGCATTTCTTTTTTTCCCATTGCAGCAARATTGATTGATTTTGGGCAATACCTTGAACATAATTATTGAACTCTGTCCACTAACGCTCCTGTCTAGAATGAAGAGAAGGCGAAAAAGCACTGCGAAGTAGCATAAGCCTTCTATTTCTGCATCGGCGATAGAGATAGCAGGGGACAGCAACAGAGATGATAGGGGCAGCGGTTAGGGTTGAGTGAGGGAGATGAAGAGGAGAAGAAGAAAGAAGATAAGAAAAAWTTTGATCTAAAAAATATTGCTAAAGTAAATATGAAAGTTAATATAGAAATGAATTTGATATTAAAATATTATTAAAATGACTAAGATATTAAAAATTTTCATTGTGATAGCTGTTTTCTAGGACTTAATGGTGTTTTTTCAACGGAAGGGCGGTTATTAATGTTTTTTTTTTTAAGTTAGAGGGTGAGGATTTTGCATGTTAAAGATGAAGGGCAAATACTTTTTTTTGGTGACCTTCATATTCGAAGCAAGACTATTTTTGACAAAAATTTAAGTAGGGTAAAGGACAAAATTGTCTAGAACAGATTCTCATAATATTTTAATATTTATAAATACTAGTGTGAGATAACATGTGTTGCATGTTCTTGGCATCACATATTCGTATTAATTTATAAATTGTACCRAATAAATATTTTACRTATATGTAAAWTAATATTGATTCAACACAAATAGTTTTTGTAGCAATATAATATGGTGTAAAAGAACTACATRTGAATTAGAAGTTCAGATACAATGTCATTTGAACTAATTGTAATCTTAATTTTCAATTTATTATTCTTATTTTATTGTTGTGATTGTTTAAAACCATACTATTTTCCTAAGGTCTTAGTCAAGTTGGCAAAATGATTAGGAAATTGAATGTGAAGAAAATAGTTTAGAGGAAAATAGAAAAACATATCTTATTATTGAATCRATAGAATGTAATYATATTTGCTATAAATTTTAATTTCTYGTGATACTGTGTTAGTCTAGGCTCAATRCRTAGACATTTTGTGTACACTTGAGGATTATATGATTACTACATACTAATTATATATTGCTCCCAATGTAAAATCCTTTTCATTTAATTTATTTTTATTGTACATAATTTATTTAGTTATGTGTACAGACCTATAAGAAATTATAATTCACAATTTTCTTATCATTCTTACGTGACTTTTCATATTTTAAGTAACTTGATCTGAAATCTTAGAATTCAAATTGAATCCAATTATATAAAAAGACGTTTAGATCAATAAATTGCATGGATAATAGTCCCTCTTTTATTTTTAATACTTTAGTACTTTTATCTTATATGACATGTCATGTTCTAAGTAATGTTATTATTAATAATATTTAAGTAGTGAAGGGATAAGTTGTCCAATAATGATTCCCATGGATTGTGATATTTTACATAACATGTGTTGCACATTTTTTGTATCATATTTTCATATATTATTTTATAAATTGTATCAAATAAATATTTTAAATAAATATAAAATAATATTTATTCAACACAAATGGTTCGTATAGCAATATAATATGATGTCAAAGAATTATATGTGAATTACAAGTTCAAATACAATGTCATTTTAACTAATTGTAATTTTAATTTTCAATTTATTATGCTTATTTTGTCAAGATCATATCATGCTTAGTTTTATTATTGTTAATGTTTAAATTCATAGTATTTTCCTAAGGTCTTAGTCTAGTTGATAAAATTGTTTGGACATTCAGCGTGAAGAAAATAGTTTAGAGGAAAATGAAAAAATGTATCCGTCATTGAACTAACACAATGTAATTGTATTTATTATGAATTTTAATTTCTTGTGTTATAGTGTTAGTTTAAGTCTAATGTATGTGTGTTTAGACTTGATAATTATTTTATAAAATTATTTTATTGTTTGTTTATTTCAAGTTATCTTAGAATTCTAATAAGACATTTTGTGCACAATTGATAACTATACGATTATTACCTGTTAAGTGTATATTTCTCTCCAATAAAATCCTTTTTCTTTTATTTATTTTTATTTTACATAACTTATTTAGTTATAACGAGACTATGTGTACATCCTGTAGATATAAAAATTTTATTAAATTAATTTTTCATAACTTATTTAAATAATTAAGAGTTAATTTTAAATTCTTCCATTAAAATTGAGAAGTATTTGGCATCTTTACTAATGAATGGTTGACATGTGTCATGGGCGACGAGGTTCAACCAATGGAAATCAAGGCTGCAGCACGACGAATCAAGTAATGCCAAATCGATCCTAAATGGGACTTCAGTAAATTAACTCGCTTTGCCTATAAATAGAGACTAAAATATAAGAGAAAGATATCCAAAATTTGATATTGAGGGCTAGAAGATCCATATTGAGAGAAGTTTAAAAGAAAAAGCACCAAATTTCTCTTCAAATCCCAAGATCAAGCTGCGAAGCCCTTGAAAAATTTCAACGAGAAGAATCAACGAATTGAGTTCTTGATTTTAGAACATTTAAGAGATTGTAACACTTTCTTATCAAATTAATAAGATTTATTCTTTTGTTACGCATTTCTCTCGTTCTTCTATTATTAGTTTGTAGATGAGAGATTCGTATAAATAAATTTTGGCAAATTCGTATAAACAAATTTTGACATGCCTAGTGGGATAATCTCTACCATTCATCTCTTCTCTTCAAATAAAATGGAGTCAAATTCATCAATGGCCCCAAGAACAATATCTTGAAGCCTATCCCTTCCAAATATGCAACAATTGGTGTTGCTGCCAATTCAACCATGTCGGCTACATAGCGAGACCAGTCACACAGAGATAGGCACCATCCACTATGGGAAAACATGTGCAAGAGCACCTCGTAGATAACTCAATCTTCAAGTATACCAGCTCGATGTTCAATGATGTCCATTCTTTACATTAAGGAAATGAAGGAATTGATTTTACCATAAGAAAAACCATGTCCTTCTTGAATGTTGGAACCAAGTCACGGACATCCAAACAAGACGATGGCGAGTCTTCTTGCAAACTCCGGAACTGTTGTTCACTAAGAAGACTGCAATTAGAGAAGCTCTATCATGAAGATTCTACTACAACTTCATCTATTGTATTTGTTCGATGATCGAGCTATCACTATTGAAGAATAAATTGCAAAGTTGCTTAAATTGGTGGAAGGACTTGTAGAGAATTTTCAACGGCGAGATGTCGCACTTGCTCGGTTGTTGAATCTCCTCGATAGTACTTGAGAAACAAGTCAAACTGCCAAAGCAACCATAAATTACAAATGATGTTGAATCTGCTAATGTTGCTCAAGCACAATATCAATCCAAAGCCAGATATGAAACTATAATGGA
>MEJB01000008.1:3626231-3648530 GCA_001752375.1 Rhazya stricta
AGAGAGAGATAGAATTCAATAAAACTTCAAATTGCTCTTTGAGCTACCGAACTAAAGTTTGCAAATTCAAATAGTAGAAGATGAACTATGTTGATTTAATTCCTTCCTTGGATATGTTAAAGAATCAATTGAAAAACATTAAGTTTTTCGTCAGGTCCTTCAAAATATATCTTTAAAAAATGCAAAAAAAGAAAAGAAATAGAGGAGAGTTCAAAATGAATTCTGGTTAGCAAAAATGCACCAAAAAAAATAAAAAAAAAGTGGACCCAACATTCCATGGCCCAAAAAGGAAAAAATAGGAAGTGATTAACCCAGGCTAGCAAATTCATGGCCATAAAAGAGAAAAGAAAAAAGAGAAAGAAAGGGCATTCCTGCACAAAGGCCCCGAAGAACCACAATTCAGTGGGAAAGAAAAAAACACATATTATTAGGCTAAGCCCAACCAAATGGGCAGCCCCAGATAGAAGTAAAGAAAAAAAAACAAAAAAAAAAGAAGATCCAAGTCAACTTTCCCCACTCTCTAATGGGTTAACCAAATTGGCCGCTGCCCATCTTCTCGTCAGCTTTGATCTTCACCACGTCTAAAGCTTGGTTATTGCCCTTCTTTTCCCACTAAATTTCCACTTTTGATGATTTACGATAATTACTATGCAACACCCTTGGGAATTCATCTTCATCACACTTTAGCGAGAAGGCACTCACCAACATGCGTCATTGACGCTTGATTCACATCAAAAACTCGAAAGTTTAATGTATTCCTAGATTTGTTGCAAACTGTATATAATACGATATATGCTAGATAATTCCAAAGTCTTCATGGCTTCCTCCTTTTTACTTTTCAACGCGTTTTTTAAGCACTTTTGAGGCTATCTCTCATATTGTTGGATGGGTGTAATCAGAGGCACACAGAAAATTTATATAATCGTCCACAAATAAATCATAGATGAGCCCAGGATTCTATGCTCTCTCCAAGTTTACATGTCCTGCCCCCATGGCCTAAATCGTTGATTCGTCGATATGATTTTTCATCCATTAATGGTTTGCCTCATGATCCTGTAAGCCCGAGATTGTCATAAGAGCTGAACAGATCATCTTCGGTGACCAGTCTAAATGAGCTCCTTTTAGGAGTGCAGCCATCCAGACAGGTGTCGGCAAGATTAAACAATTTGTTGAGGGTTAGTAGTAGTGAAAAGAGTGACTGAGGTTAGATGGATTTTCGATGCAAAGTTGGGAAATGTTATTGGGATAGATCTTGGGACAACTTACTCACGTGTTGGAGTTACAAAATGGGCATGTTGAAATCATAGCAAATTACCAAGGTAACCGTATCATACCTTCATGGGTTTGCCTTCACTAACAGTGAGAGATTGATTGGTTAGGCGGCAAAGAACCAGGCATCAGTTAATGCTGAGAGGACCATCTTTGACGTCAAAAGACTTATTGGAAGAAAGTTGAGGACAAAGAAGTTCAAAGAGACATGAAGCTTGTCCCTTACAAGATCACGATCACTACCAAAAGGATGGAAAGTAATTTACTTCTGGTAGAGGCATTATGCTAATGGCAAAGACCTTGGTCAACAAAGCTATGGAGCTCGACCAGTTCGGTGGAACCTATGGTGGTAGTTGCCCACTCCTTTTCTGTGCCTCGTCAGGAAGATGCTCCAAATTTAACCTGACAAAGAAATCATCATTAAATTTATGATGAAGACTACAAATACATTTGGATGCTTGGAGCTTTTTATCTCCAATTGATAGGGACTTATATTGATGTTAATTGCTACCTAGTAATGACTACAGGAAGTTAAGGCAAAAGTTACTAGATAGACATTTCTCTTTAACCCACATGAACGAGGTTATTGGTGAGTTGTTGACAAGAGATTACTCTTGTGATATTGCCTTGTGTTGCATAAAGAAAAGATGGACACTTGAAGCCATTGGTGTGTTGGAACCTAGAAGAAGTGCTCTAGAAGACAACTTCGAGGAGGAGGAGGAAAAGGATGAAGATGACCAACTCACAAATGGCTTAGATGCTAGGGATCATGATAAGCATTATTCTCGCGGGTATAGTCTAGCAAGGGAAAGAGAAGAGCTGCCATGACCACTGTAGAAACAGAAGGTAGAAAGCTGCAAAAGTAGAAGGCAAAAAATGGTTGGCCACTGCCGCAAAGCTCGTTGCTACAAATACGTTAAAAAAAAAAAGGGAGGAGCTGCCATGACCACGACAAAAACAAAAGGTAGAAGTCGCAACCATGGCAACCAAAGGAACATAACCGAAGTCACCATCGGAGATTGGACCTCTGTCCACTGCGACACTGCACTTTCGATTGGCCACCAAAGAAAGCAGCAAGCAAATCTAGGCCGCTGTGTTTGGGCATRCTTCTAACCGATCATGAAGAAAAGAAAATAGATAAAAATGATAAAAAGAAACAAAAAGAAAGCAGCGAAAAAAAGAAAGAAGAAGAGAGAAAAGCAAACATAGCAGAAAAGAAAACGAAAGTATGCAAAAAAAATTATTCAATTCTTGCGTTTAAAAAAAAAAAGATGTTCATGATAGAAAAAACGTGCAAAAAAGACTTACTATTCTTTATGAAGTTCCATCACAACTCTATCATGCCTAATATGTATGTATGTATATATATATATATATATTATAGTTTAGATTATCTTAAATCAGATTGCATGTATTTATCTAATTAGATAGAGTTTTTYAAAAACAAAAGAAAAGAAAAAAGAAACAAAGGAGGTTCCATCCATTTCCATGCAAGCCCAAGAAGAAAAAAGGACGAAACTGGGCCATGAAAAGAAAAAGTGGGTTGTGAACATTAAGGGCCCAAAGGGGAGAAAAAAGGGCCCAAAGGAGGAAGGCAAAAGAACGGGCCCAACGATTGAATACAAAAGGAAGCCTAACGTTTGAAGAATGAAAAGGACCCAAATATTTTAAAGATGGCCTAAGGCAAATAACTCACGTTATTAGACTTGTGATTTGGACTCAAATGACGTAAATCGATTTGAAACTTCTCTACTTAAGACCCAACTTTGAGTTCTACCAATGAACAAGTTGTAGATATGAAAATTTTATTAAATTAAAATTTCATAACTTATTTAAATAATTAAGATTTAATTTTAAATGCTTCCAATAAAATTGGAAAGTATTTGACCTTTTGACCATTGAATGGTGGACACGTGTTAAGGGTGATGAGGTTTAGCTAATGAAAATTAATGATGCAGAATGACGAATCAAGTAATGCCATGTTACTCCAAGATGGGACTTCATCAAATCAAATAAACTCGCTTTGCTTATAAATATATGTCAAAGTATAAGAGAAMGAGTCGAGAAATTGATATTGAAGGCAAAAAAATTCATATTGAGAGAAGCTTAGAAGAAAGAGCACTAAATTGCTCTTCAAATCTTGATCAAATTVTGAAGCTCTCAGAAAATTTCAAGAACAATCAACGAATTAAGTTTTTGACTTGAAAATATTTAATAGATTGTAATATTTTTTTTATCAAAATTATAAGATTAATTCTTTGATATGCATTTTTCTTGTTTTCCTATTCTTTGTTATTCATGTAAACACATACCTATAAGAAAGTATTATTCAAAATTCTTTATCATTCTTATATGAGGTTTTATATTATAAGTAACTTGATCTGAAACACTAAAATTTAAATTGAACCCAATTGTACAAAAAAATTTTAGATGAATAGATCTAATGGATTATATTCCCTTCTTTTATTTTTTTTAATTTTATGAAATTTTATTACTTTTATCTGATATGACCTTTCATATTATAAGTAATGTTATTATTGATAATATTTAAATAGTAAATAGATAAAGTTGTTCAAAAATAATTTTCGTAAATTGTAACATCCTAATATAGTATAGATAAATTAAAAATATAAATTATAAATATTTTAACAAAATTTGAACTTAACTTGTATTTTATTTCTAATATTCAAAGATTAAATACTTAAAGACTTGTGCATCTTTTCAAATGCGTACATATACTTTTTTCATTTTTTCATTTCTATTAAAACACATAATAAAAAATTATAAATTATAAGTAAAAATATATTTTATTAGGACCAATATTAAATTAGACATTTTTTAATTCAATAAAAAAAGTACATTCAAAAATAATTTTATTAGGACAAATCTTAAATTGAATAGTTTTTAATTCAGTTCGAAAAGTACGTGCGAAGATCCGATAAATCATGTGATATTTTATCACGCATTTATAATTGACAAGAATTGAATCAGAGACCTAATCACTTGCCGCTTACCTAACGTCTCTATTTAATTTTAATTGCTCAAAAAAGAAGAAAAAAATGCTTTGTCTAATTCAATTGACAAATATATATATATAATTTTTTGTTTTTACCGAAATACTCGAGCTTACCACCCTATTAAGACATTAACTGGAGATAAATAATACATTATGTAGTAAATTACCTGTATAAATCAAATTAAATATAAATATTCAATTAGACGAAATAATGGCTAAACCCAAACAATTGCGAGGCCAAGGCGGCTAGGTTCCTGATCTTAAGCCGGAGCAGCTGTTGTTTAGCCAGAGAGAGAAGCAAACCCATCTCGAAAGAAGGTCTCCCAATTTGAAAAGAAACCACTGAACGCTTTCTCTATTCTACAAAATTCGAAAACCCACGGCTTTCTCATTCTATAGCTCCTTTTTAGCTCTTGCTGAACCTTAGGGCAAGGAATCAGAACGGACGCAGAAAATAATCGCTTGTTCTTCTCTGAGACACAGTTGCGACTTCGAAGGGAGCACTGGTGTTRCTGAAACCAATCGCCAATGGAGCTGCTCCGATCGAACCTCTCGCGTGTTCGAATTCCAGAACCAACTAACCGCATTTATAAGCAGGAATGCTGTGTTTCATTTGATACTCCGGTAATTGGTTAATGATTGATTAATGAAGTTTTTAATTGGTTAAATTCACGGAAGATTATGTGTCTATTCGTTTTTACTTTCCTTCATTTTTTCTTTCCTTCATTTTTTGTTGTTATCCATTGTTTCACTCGTTGTTTTCATAAATGTAATTTGGTTCTGTCAATCCAATGGTAAGTACTTGCTTTGTTGATCAACTAGGGTCTATATAGAACTWGCTAGGGTTTGTTAATAACTTCTAATCAGTGTCTGGCGGTTCGAATAAGCATGGCGAAACTCATTTTGTTGCTAAGTTAATAATTCTGACATATCAAAGTTTGGCATATGTCTTGTTCTATTTTTCATTACCTAAACTGCTGAATTCGTTTCATTGTTTATTTACACGTGGATCTGCCTTTTGGAAATGGAATTTTTGCCTTTTTTTTTGTTTTTTGGAAATATCATGTATCTTCTTCTGAACTTCTGATGCTATTCAATCTATTAGTTTAGAATAATCTTTCCATTTTCTTGATGTTTACGATATTATAATGAATGGCGCAGAAATCCGAGGGCGGGCTATTTGTGGACATGTATACTTTTCTCGCATTTGGAAAGGATTATGTTTCCTGGAACTATGAGAAGACAAAAGATCCGGTTTATTTGCATATAAAGCAGACAAAAAAGCCAGTTGCTGAAGATAGACCTTCAAAGAAGCCAACTCTTTTGGCTATAGGTACAAAGCCTCTCACACTTCGTTTGAGATTATTTACTATGAAAAATTATGTTGCTAGTACTGAAGTTCAGGATTGATGTTTTCATTCATTTGCTGTTTTGGTTTTCTCATATCCTTCATGGTTGTTCTTAGAATCTGTCAGTTAGATATGAAATGTTCACTTTTCCTCTTGTCATTCTGGTGCGACATTAAAGCTATGCATCAAACACTATCTAACAAGTATAAATGCCATGTACAGTAAAAGAAAGACTCCGAACAAATTGAGATTGAAAATGTTGTTACCATAATGCTTTGTTTGCAGCAGGAGAATCAGTGACCATGAAAATAAAACTGGTTTAGGTGCATTATGTCGAATGCATTGTTAATGTACTTGCATCTTGGACATGGTGTCTCGGTGGTTAATTCATGCTGGTGGAAACATGTTTTTGTTTTTTTCTTTTCTTTAGTTTCATATTTCTTCTTGTAGGTGTGGATGGGGGTTTTGATAATAATGAGCCTGAATATGAAGAAAGCTACGAAATAGTTATATTGCCAGATTATGTAACTCTTGCTTATCCATCAGTGGAACTACCAGAAAAGGTATTCTTTTTTTATAATTATTATTATAAATAGAAATTGGTATAGGTCATAGGCAGCTTAGTCATTTTCTGTGTTCAAATTGGAACTTGCAGGTAAGGTTGGCCGTTGATGCTGTGTTGCTGGCTGAAGGAGCTGAGAGGAAAGAACAAGTTGCTCAATGGACAGCTGATAAGAAGAAAATCAGTAAATTTTCCTTGGATCTGAAACAGCTTGATAATGGGGTTATCGTTCCTCCAGTGGGATGGATATGTGCAAAATGTGACAAGACAGAGAATCTTTGGTTGAATTTGACTGATGGTACAATCCTATGTGGTCGGAAAAATTGGGATGGAACTGGCGGCAACAACCATGCTGTAAACCATTATGAAGAAACCAATTACCCTCTTGCAGTAAAACTTGGTACCATAACTGCTGATTTAGAAGGAGCAGGTAATACTGCTTTGTCTGTGACGAGAACTCCAACTTTCTGTTTGAGATATTGCTCATCATCATCATTTTTTTGGTAGTTTTTAGCATTGTGTTGCACATAGACTTTAGCATTGTGGTTGATCAACATCCTTAATTCAAATAAAATCATGACCTGCTAATTTTGGCAGCTCAGATGTTTTCTCTTATCCGGAGGATGAAAGTGTTGAGGATCCTCTTTTAGCCCAGCATCTTGCACATTTTGGTATTGACTTTTCCTCCTTACAAAAGGTAGGTACCAGAACTTGCACCCAATATTGGGTCATAGGTGTAGGTGATTGTCTTTGTTTTTTTGCTCTTCCTAGTATTGAAAGTTTTGCTTTTTGTTGCTTGGTTGATGAAATTACATATGGACAGCAGGAGAAAGGATATGTCCTTTTATATTTGGGTATAATTCCTTGCAAGAATTATTAGGAGTCTGCAAAAGATTTTGCTTGTTTATTTTGTTGGGCAACTTTTCTTGTAGTTAATGGATATTGCAGCATGAGGGAGGAAATCTGGTTTACTTTCTTGGAGCTCTATCTTTTATCAAAAAAGATTTCTTTCGACGGGGACTTCATTTCTGCATTTCACTTTGGTCGTAGTCGTAATTATTAATCAGTGTCAATCACACCAAAGTGCCTGTGATATCCTGTATCTTATTCTGCAGACAGAAATGACAACTGCTGAAATAGAGCTGGATCAAAATACSAATTTTGACTGGAATCGAATTCAAGAAAGTGGAAAGGACTTTGACCCACTATATGGACCAGGTTACACGGGACTTGTAAATCTTGGAAACAGGTACCTTTATCCATTGAAGAACTCTCTTGATACCAGCTAGTTATTTTTTCTTTGCTTTTCTTTTCCTGATTTTAGTTGTTTGCAGTTGCTATTTGGCTGCAACAATGCAAGTTGTGTTCTCAACACGTTCCTTCTGTTCACGGTTAGTTTGTACAATTCCCTACTGGCATTGCTTTAACAAAGGTGTTTTGGCATGGGTTTCATATTGCTATTTCCACCTTTGCTTTCTCCTAATCATGGAAATTGTTATTTCATGTGGTTTTCTTATTAGATACTTCATTGATCAGAGTTTAAAAATGGCTTTTGATACTGCTCTTGCTGACCCAACTGTAGACCTGAATATGCAGCTGTAAGTAATTCATCCGTATTTGTTTACTTCTATTATCTATCAACATCTATAGTCTGCCATTTGTCATTTCTCAAGAGATTTTCCCATGTACATTTTGTTGACCATTGTGTTAGGATCCGTCAATTAGAGTTAGTTTACAAGACTTAACTTCCAATCTATGATTAAYTTACGCTTGTTGATTTTGAGTTTTTGAGGTTGAAAAATTAGATTATCTTCACTGGCTAAATATTTAACTAAGAATGGGGGAGAACTGATTAATCCTGTTGTTCTGTGTTCTCCCTATCAATCATATCAAATTCAAACTTCACTCTTCCCCTCAAGCTAAAGTAATGGCTAGGGAACTGATGAAGGGGAATGGATGGTTAAAGGCTACATATGAGTACTGTTACGTGTTGTTCTAAATTGTTCTACACAGTTCTTGAGATTGTTTTTMWTTGTGAAGATACAAAGTGGTTTAAGAATATTGTAGCAATGAAATGAGGGCATAATTTGCTATTTTCTATAGCGGTAATTGAAAGCCTGACATTGTGTTAGCAGTCCTAAACATATAATATCATTACTTACTGCTTTCCTCTATCTGCTTCTCTCAGTACTACACATTGAAATGTAATTCTAGAGCCCTATGAATTGAAATGTAATTCCAGAGCCCTATGAATATCCAACCATGTATAGTTAGTTTGGGAGTCACTTTTGCCTTACAGTATACTCTGAATTGCTCGGTTGTCACTGAAAATTAGTTGATAAGTTCCTTTCTTTGTCAGAACGAAGTTGGCACATGGCTTGCTTTCCGGTAAATACTCTCTTCCAGCTAGAGAGGTATGTTAGGTTGAATTCTGCTTTCCACATATGCTTTTCTCTTCCTTTGAGTGCAATAACACTATTGGTCATCATTCAGAAAGATGACTGCTCAGATGCTGCAAATCCCTGTGTAACTCCTGTAAGGCCCATATGTCTCTCTAATTTCTCCGTACCTTTTGCAATTTCCTTTATGTCCAGGAGGTGATTATTTCAGTGTTGTATCCATGTAAACTTATTGTTATATTTCACTCTGGTGAAATGATTTAGATATTTTCTACCACCTAATTGAACTTTTTCCTTCATGGATTTGGCTTTGCCAAGGTAATTACTGAAAGTAGAACCTTTCCTATGGCTGAAGTTGTATTTTCAGGTCAGTTTACTGATATCTGTTGAAAAAACTTTTGCTGTTATGTTTTCTTCGCTTTCAGAAACAAGTGGGAATTGCTCCCCGCATGTTCAAGTCAGTAATCGCTGCAAGCCACCCTGAATTTTCAACTATGAGGCAGCAGGTATGTTTATATTTCATGACTGAGTTAATCTGTTTCTTCTAGCATTCTGAATGACTGTAGCAAAATTTCTGGCCTATTCATCTGTCTTCTTTTAATCAATTTTTATTTGTTTTAACTTTAGTTATAGTTTTTAGTTCTGTATTTCCACAAATGCATAGTTTTATTGACAAGAAGTTTCCAGGATGCTCTGGAATTTTTCCTCCATTTTATCGACCAAGTTGAACGAATGAACTCTGGAAATCCTATAGATCCTTCAAGGAGTTTTAAGTTTGGCATTGAAGAAAGATTGCAATGTCTGTCGGGTAAAGTCGCTTACAATTGGAGAAGTGACTACATTCTATCTCTGAATATTCCGCTGCACAAAGCTACAAACAAGAGTGAGTACCYTCTTGACCTTGTTAGTTGAATCCACTATCCTTTTTCTAATGTTCTCTGTGGCGTTAAAAAATTTCAGAAGAGCTAGAGGACTTTCAAAAATTAAAGGTCGAGAAGGATATGAAAGGAGAAAAATTGTGAGTTCTAAAAGCAGAGTTGCGACTTTCAGATATACATCCCTTCTTCATGATTACTGAATAGGGTTCTGGCAGGTCTACTGAGGAAATTGTTCGCCCAAGGGTTCCATTGACGGATTGCCTTGAATGTTTTTCAGCCCCAGAAGAGGTGCATGATTTTTACAGTACAGCCTTAAAGTCTAAGACAACAGCGATTAAGTGAGTTTTATTTTCTATCTCTCTTTCTTTCATATTTGTAACCTGTATTTGTTTTGAGCCKTCAAGTTGTTTTCTGCCCTCGCTGGCTAGGCTAGGTAACTGGATTTGCTGGAAAAATATTGTTTTTGTGAAACTTTTTGTTGAATTAGTTGATGCAATTATTTTCAAACAACTGAATTATATAAAAAAATAGAAATCTTTAGCAGCTCCTAAGTAGATAATGTGCACAATTTATTTTTGTTGTTGTGAACTTCACCATCTTCATTGCTTCTGGAAATTACAGAATTTACRGAATATTAGATGCCATCGATTTGAATRTYGATTTGAACTTCATTTTCTTTCTCTTTTCTTTCYGGTTCTCCACTATACATCCGTTTGGTTTTACCTTGCAGAACTGCGGGTCTGACCTCGTTTCCTGATTATCTGGTGTTGCATATGCGGAAATTTGTTCTGGAGGCGGGTTGGGTGCCAAAGAAACTTGGTATATTAGATTTTCCTTTTTCTTGGGAGGAGKGAGTTCATCTGAAAMAATAACTTGAAATGCTGATCGAGTATTCTGTTGTATCTTTGCTTTGGCATTTTAGATGTCTACATAGATGTCCCTGAAATCATTGATATTAGTACTATGCGCAGCAAGGGTCTTCAACCAGGGGAAGAGCTCTTACCTGAAAGTGGTAAGTAATGCCATAAGATTTACCTTAAATTATGGTGACAGGCTTAGAATGTTTCCACTATTTGTTTTTTTGCAATAAAAGTAATCAGAGTTATTATTGGCATTGCATGTAAAATCAATGGCAATCTTAGAGGGACTATTACTTGGTTAAACACTTGGTTGTGATCTTGATTGGGTGCATTATGAGTGCAAGCGAATTTAGAATCCAATCTATTTTGGCAAAACTAAGGCTCTATTTGGATTAGACTTTGGGGCAAGTGGAGAAAATTTTTTTCCTAAGTTGGGGAGGTGGGAAATTGAAAGATTTGAATTTCAAATTTATTTCTGAAGTTAAGAAATTTCTTTGAGTTAAGGAACTCACTTGGATTAGAAAATATAAAAAGAATCTTTTTCTAAAAAAAATTCATTGTTCAACATAATCCAAATTTAAACAAAATATGATTTTGTTTAATTAGCCATGCAAAATTTAACTGGGAGAAGATGTATATTGGTTCAAAAAATAACAAATAATCAATTTATGTCATTTGAATAATCGATTATTCAAATATTTATGAAGAACAAATTCAATTATTGTTCAACCGTTCAATCGATTATCCTACGCGAATAGCGATTACAATTATACAATTATTCTGATAATCGATGAACTATATCCAAATAATCAATTAACAATATTCCACTAATCGATTAAGATTACTGTGGTTAATTAGTTAAAATTTTACTGTTTAAATTTTCTGAATGGAAGGGAAATGTTATTGTAGATTTTTGTTTTTTAGTGATGATTGGAGGAAAATTTCTTGGTTTGAGGGTAACATTTCTTGGTTGAAGGTGTAAAACAAATAACTTATTAAACTAGGGGCAAAAAATTTCTTGGTTAAAAGTGTAAAACAAATGACATTTGAAACTGGGAGTAAAATTTTTTTTGTCCCAAAATCTAATCCAAGTAGAGCTTGACTCTGGTGTAGAAAATGAAGGGTGATATACTTTTAGTGTTCAACCAGTATAATTTCTTGAAGATTAACTTCCTCTTGGGATATATGATATGAGGTTACCCCYYCCTTAGTTTTTTTCTTAATTTATATAGCCAGTATAGTTCTCTTTCAATTGGCTTAATGTGTTTCCAGTGTTTAAGGAAATCTTAAATATTCAAGCTTCTYGGGAATCTTGATTGTTGTTCCAATTATCGAGTATTTGAGGAAGTTAGAGATCCTTCATAGATTGCTTTAGTTAATTCCCATTGAATTACATAAATCTGGATTCTTCTGAAGTTGCCTTTGGATCATTTTCCTTTCACTACCATTGCCATACATCATTGAATTTGTATCATGTTTCCATGTTTTATTTTTCCTTTGTACAATTGTGGATCGTAAGTTTGATATTCAGCAATTATTGATTTTGTTTACAGCTGATGAAGAAATGCCTTCGGCTGATGAGAATATTGTTTCCCAGCTTACGTCAATGGGATTCAATTATCTTCACTGTCAGAAAGCTGCTATTAACACCTCAAATGCAGGAGTGGAGGAGGCTATGACCTGGTTACTCGCACACATGGATGACCCTGGTACTGGCAAAACCCTCCTTTCAGTTGGATACTCTTTGTGCTTTAACAGAAATCTGAAGGCAATTGATGGTCAATCTTTTGGCAGACATCAATGCTCCCATCTCCAAACAAGCCCATAGCTCGGTTGACGTTTCTTCATTTGTTGATCAGTCAAAGATGGATGCTTTGGTTTCTTTTGGTTTCCAGGAAGAACTTGCTAGGAAAGCACTGAAGGCAACGGTAAATTTCTAACTTGGTTTTTTCACTTGATGAGAAATACTTGTGACATCTTTGATTCCGGGATTTCTGAATTTGAACTTTCATAGGGTGGTGATGTTGAGAAAGCAACAAACTGGATTTTTGACAACCCTGATGCTTCTTATGCATCAGACATGGATACTTCGACTAGTAATGCTGCTGCTGCACTTCCTGATGGAGGCGGGAGTGAGTTTCTTAAACCATTACATATATGCCTATATGCCAATGTTGATTTTCTGCACTAATATTTGGATTAACTACATCTTGTCGTTATTACCAGTACAAATTGTTGATACTAGGATTTCTTTTTTCAAAAAGTTCCTTCTTCCAACTTCCTTTTGCAGGATACAAACTCATCGGAATAGTGAGCCATATTGGTACCTCTACCCACTGTGGTCACTACGTTGCTCATATCTGTAAGGATGGTAGGTGGGCAATTTTTAACGATGAGAAGGTAGCGGTGTCCAAAGACCCACCACTTGACATGGGTTACTTGTACTTCTTTGAGAGATTGGAATGACTTGGGACGCCCGAATGTCTTAGATAGGGACAGGATTGTTGAGATACCAAAGCGGTTCGGAACTAGCACCGTTGCATCTCGGGATCGATTCAATTGAAGAACATCCTTCCATAAGCCTATGCCTATGGGTGGAATGGCTCCAACTTGTTTTGAGATGCAATAAAAGTTTCTGCTTGATGCAGGCCCCTGAAAATAATTATATTTTTGCATCAAAATCTTTCTCTTGTGCAAGTTCTTGTACAATTTTAACTAGAATATTTTAGTAGTATAGCTTTATGAGCTATATTGATCATCTTCTGCGCGCTTCTATATTCTCGTTTATTCTGGCATTGGGCTAGAAGTGATTACGTTATAGATGAAGCCAGAAAAGGCCTATGGCAGAAGTAGACACACCGAAAGAAAATGTATTTTCTAATGGACCTTATGAAGGTTAAAATTGATTCTCTGTCTTGCTTGTCATTCATTGGAAACAAGGGTATATTTTCTTGTTGCCGTTGGTTCGTGTCGTATCAGTTCGAACCGTTTGTTGTTTTGGGTTCTTTTACGTCCACGAATTGATATCAACAAGCTAATCTCCATTATTCATCCTTCCTCGCTGTGTTAGGACAGCATTCTTAGGACTGCACCAATGACCATAGAACGACGCCTGAAGTTATAGTATTGTGGAGTACAAGTTCTCTTTAGGGATTGAAAATAATTAGAGATCATTGAATTGGACAAATTGCTGGTCTCTTTGTGGCCCAACCTTCCCTACCCCCCAAAGAGAAAAAAAAAAAAAAAAAAAAAAAAAAAAAAAAAAAAAAAAAAAAAAAAAAGAAAGGAAAGGAAAAAGAGAATATGCCATGGAATGTACTAACATACTTAGATATTAGTTCTCCACTATTAGTTTTGCTCTTGCATGCCCTGCTTCTATCCTAAATTGATCTCCCAAGCCAAAATGTGCCATGAGTAGCCAGACGAAAGTAAGGAGYTCTCCCCCTTGCCGGAGTTGCTGAGCATGAGCATCTCCTCTGCAATGACTTGCTCCATAGCATAACAGTTCCAGCCAAACCTTGCTCATCATCTCCCATGTGTTCTGAGGATCTTTATCCACCATGTTCCTTAGATCCTTTGCAAGCCTAACAGCATCGAATAACAGCGATTTGCTTCTGTCACCTTTCACCTCTACCGGCCTGACTGTCGTATCCACTTTTATTAGCTTCTCAAAGGCAGATTGTTCTGCCAATTTCGACAGGTCTCTGCCGAAAAATTTCCTGGCTTCTGCGCAGGTGTCCTGGAATCTAATGTGTGCAATACCTGCTACTGCCAACATCAGTTTAGGTTTCATAACTAAAAGGTACAACAAATAATCTGAGAGGTGCTTGCACCTCGTTCGAGCTTTTACAGTATTTTCACTATTAGAATCTCGATAGAAGCATATATCAGTAGCAATATGCCACATCAAGACACTTTCATCATATTCAACATCCTCGCTAACACTCTCTTCGACTAACTGGGGGCAATCATAATGAAGTGCCAATCGTCCTCTAGAAGAATATATATCTTTGGCAGATTTTGTTTCCTCTGCTCTCTTCGCTTTTCTCTCCAGCTCATTGAAGATGAATTCTTTCAAGGCGTCATCCAGCGGTATCCATTTCCTTCTGAACATTAATCTTAATGTGTCAAGAAGCCTTTTTAGTGCAAAAAGTTCTGCTGTTTTATCTAGTAATTCATAAGGTTGGTGCCGGCAGTATCTTATCAAACTATGCTGAGACAGGTAACCGCACCATCGTCTTCTGGCTGAAATTATTCTCTGGACTGCTAAAACACCTGATGTGACCTTCAAATACCTGAGAGCTGGTCGCATTTTTACAATTAGTGAAACTTCTGAATGCTCTAAGAGAGCAATAGTCCAGTTGGAGAAAATTAGCTTTACGAGGGCTACCAAGTCCAGGATAACAGCACCACCCAGCAAAGCATAGGTAATCGCAATGTCAAACCGATGAATGTTAGCTTTATGATGAGAGGCAAAGATCACAAAGGCAGCTACTAACGAGGCACTGGAAATAAAACGCATAATGTACCAAAAGAACCCATTATGCACAGTTGCCATCTTGGTGTAGAGTGCATCATACAAGAAATTGAGCTCGACCTCCATGATCTTGAATGCATCTGATGCGTTGCGTGMGAAGAAGAACTTTAGACTCTCGTTGCGCTCATGGAAGCTGAACATGTGGTCAACGATTAGACCCCTAAAGAGATCGTAGAACAAATAGGCGTGCTGAATCTTTTCTTCCTCTCTTAAATCTGTTTTTCCCAATGCAGTTGCAGTTGAAGCTTTTGCTTTCTGAGGTTCTCGCTCCTTATAGATTTCCGCCGGTACCCCGGCTGCTTGGTATGACGAATATTGTTCCATGAGCTGAGCATAGTTAGGGCCAGGATCTGGGTTTGGGCTCAGAGAGTCTTTCAGATTATCCAAAGAAGCCAGACATAATGATCTTGTTCGTTCAGCATACTTGAAGACTCCTACAAAAAACATGAGCACTGTTGGGAGCCAGAACGGATTAGGGAGTGACAGGATAAACACATATCCAACTCCAATTACTTGAACTATAACACTAAGCATATGTCTTTGCCATAACTCATTATCTTCTAAAGCAAAAGCAGTAATTGTATCAGGGCCGCCTAGGTGCAGTAAAAGAAATGGTGCCCAAAAGGCTGCCAGGGAATCATTTACRGTGGCCTTCTCGCACTTCACTCCTTGGCTACTGGAGATGAGACCAACCGAAAAGTTAGCAATCCAGTCAGCTAGAAGATAGAAAGACCAGATCACAAAGTGCGTTAGTGGATATCCAGAACGTTTCCTTGCAGAAGCAATGAAGATCAAAATAACTTGCAAGAAGAGACTAATGAGAACAGCAGCACGAAGGTTCCATTCATCCCATAGATTTTGGAGTTCCGTTGGAAGGATTTGGTATGCAATCCTCATTGTTCCTTGACTTGCTCCACTGATCTTTCCTTAGCAAAACCTGAATCCTAGTTAGTTTGAAAGAAGAGAGTCTTGTTAAGCAATAATTTTGTTAATTGCCAACCTATAATTTGTTGAAGTACTAGCACTCTAAACAATCTAGTGGTATAGTTCAAAACTTGTTAGGACATTGAAATGGGGAAGCAAATACAAAATAGCAACTCCTCCTTTTACAGAGTAAATTATGCAAATTAACTATTTAATTCTTTTGTTTGAACAACACGAGTTACATCACCTTTCTCCTRAACTAAGTAGTGAAATCATTTTTACTTCTATTACCACAAAAAGGAAATGTTCTTTGCAACTCTACTAATATTTCAACTAATCAATAAGCTGGCAATATCCCATGTCCTGATAATAGTTTTGACGTTCTTTACGACTCACATATGAAGCGGATGCAACTTTTTCCAGTTGACACTTTGAAATTCTATGGAGCATTTTGTCAACAATGTAGTGATGATGCAAATAAAGCAAATATAGCATGCATTTATTTATCAAGATTTAGCTAGAGAATAATGGGAAACACCTGAATTAACTTACCTCTTCACTTCTCCTCCTTCTCAACTTAACCTTCTTCTTCACAGTCAACATCAGCTTTATATGGAAAAGGCTCGGGAATTGTCACTGCAATCATGCTTCTCCATCTGCCTAAGTCAGGTATTTTCCTTTTCTTTGCTTTTGTCTAGAGAGATGATTCTTTTGCCTGACCTCGTGAATTGCAAGTACTAGCAAGGCTCCAAAAGCTTCTTACACTACACCTACAGAATTGATAAGATTCTTGGAATCAAAATGTGCTTGTGCGACTCAAACTAGGATATTCAGGGCACTTTGTTTCATAATAGAAAATGAGGAAATGAGTTTCCTCCTTGTGAAGAAAGGAAAACAAAAAAGGGCAAAAAAAAATTTAAAGTTGTAATCTGCATGGAAGACATGGGGCTTTTTTATTTTTCATTTTTTTCATTTTCAAAAAGAAAACTGGTCCGTTTTCTCTTTATATAAAAGACATTTTATTTTCCATTTTCCTATATATATCTCTTGAATATTTATTTCCTTTTTCTTATCAATGTTCTCATGTATATTCAACTTTTATGTCTCATCATTTTATACTACTGTATTCTATTGATATATTTTTATCAACTTAATTCATATTTAAACTCATATAAATAAAAAGGAGGAAAACTATTCACACTTTTGCTTGAAATATATCATATATTTTATAGGTTGTAAAATTCATAAGTTGAATTTTATTTTTTAAACTTATTTTAAGTTAATTTTGTTTAACATAAGGCTAATTAATATTCATATTTTGGGCTTAATTTCAAACTATTTTTTCAAAAAAAAACCTCTATTATATACTTTATATCTCAAATATTAGGTCATTATGTATATTAAGCTAATTATTCTGCTACGGCAAATGTTATATTATTTATCTTTCAGGTATTATTGTTGTAACTACGAAATAAAAATAAAAGTGAGTAAAAAATCCAGGCAAAATCTTTAATAGAAGTTTAAAATGCAATACATTTTATAATTTTAATTAAAAAGCTCTAGAATGAATGTCTTTAACTCAGTTTTTTTTTTTTTCTTTTTTCATGGAAAAAGACAATCATCTCTCCCTTATAATTAAAATATAAACGAAGGAAAGAATTGTAATAAGTAGGGAATGCCTATTGCCTTTTGTGCTTTAGGCTTGGCCGGAGTCAAAATGCAAGTTTCGGGTGGGCTCAAATTTTAGTTTCTTTCTTTTCTATACCACTTAAAATACATATAATTAATTCTTAAAAAAATGATGAATGGGATTATTCTTTTTATCGAAATATTAGTTTTATATGCCGTTCAACTATTTATGATTTTTTTAAAATATTTATGAACTTATTTTTTACTTATTTATAGCTCTGATTTAATTGAGAGTCTCTGTACATATTCTTGAACTTTTTTTTGTTTCTACTTATTTATATCTCTCATCATCTGATTAGAGTCTTGATACCTATCTTGAACTTCTTTTTTACTTATTTATAGTATCTAAGTATGAGGATTTATTCTCGCCACACCATCATGTTTCAAGGCAGAATCTAGAGGATCGGATCGCGTATCTTATACTTAAAAGGACACAAATATTTTTCAAGTCGAATTTGTCATTTCAAAGCCGTTCCCCTTTCAATTTTGCCCAATTTTATCATTTTTAATCAAAACATTTTTTAAATGATTTTGAGATGACAAATTGACCTTAAAAGACGTTAGATGTTTGGTTAAAATTGATAAAATTGAGCAAAATTGGCTAGGAAAATATCTTCAGAATGAAAATTGGCCTTAAAAAATATTTGTACCTTTTAAGTATAATACACGTGAGTGAATTCTCCGGATTCCATTAGAAAAGYGGCGACAAGATAGAAATAAAGACTCGTAATTAAATGAGAAATATAAATAAGTAAGAAAAAAAAGTTCAARATATTTACAGAGACTCGTAAYTAGGTGAGYAATATTAATAAGTAAAAAGAAAACGTTTAGGAACATTTATAGAGATTCGCAATTAAATTAGGGATATAAATAAGAAAAAAATTCAAAATATTTATAGAGAATAATAAATAATTATGGTGTATAAGAAAATAATTTCTCTCCTTTTATCATTTAGAGAGATTAAAAATTAGAAATATATATTTAATAATTTTATTATATCTTAATATTTTATATTAAATATTTATGTGGTAAATATTTATTATTCCGATGGAGCTTATAAGGGAACGAGGTTAAGGACAAATCCAAACTCGGACCAAGTTAATAACTTTTATAAATTTGTAAAAAAAAATATGTTCATCACAATGTGTAACTTAATTTTATTTTTTAATAAATAATAAAATAAAATATTAATTATAACATGTTTATTTCCTTTTACATTTTCACTCAAATCCACAAATCAGAAAAGTTGTTTTCTTTTTGTTAATGATTTTCCTCACTAAAATCCTTCGAATAAATAGAGCCGGAGTTGGATGCATTAGCTTTTTAACTACTCAAAGCGAATCACAAAGTAACCATTCTATCTTTATCACATTAGGGCAGTTGATGCTTTGTGTTGTTTCTCCCGTTCTCTTTGCTGTTTTCGGATTACTTTTTAATTGTTTAAAACATTAAAAATACGTTATATTTCATATTTTTTTAAAATATATTTTTAAAAGTAAAACTTTTTTAATGAAAACTAAAAAATAATAAAATGTTATTTCGAGCTTTTTCAAACAAAAACACTCTCTTATAACTAAAATGCGAGAAATATATTTTCTTTTTATTTCTCGTTAGTAATAATGTAAAAACTTATAGTTAGTAAAACAATACTTAATTTAATTTTTATTTTAATTGAAAAATTCTTATATTGACTAATAATATTTAAAATGTAATTTATAAGTAAATTTATTAAAAATAATCAAAAACATTTTTCTAATTTTAAATCTAACGTGTTTTTTAATTTTTTATTTTCAAAAAAATTAAAAATGATAAACTAAATGCATTTTTAGCAAAATCAAAAGTAACCGCTCAAAAGAAAAAATTGAAAATATTTTTTAAAATGAAAACTTCAAAATTAAATGCAAACATAACACAATCTTGGCCATGACTCTCTTTGTTGTTTTTGGATTGTTATTTATTTTTAATTTTTTAAATCATTGAAAATGCATTCTCTTTCGTATTATTAAAAATACAATTTGTAAAACAAAAAGGCTTTTTGAACTAAAAATTAAATTCAATAATTTATTTTAAACATTTTCAAGCAAAATGATCTCGTACATCCAAGTATGTTTTATTTATTTCTCTTTAATAATTATTTAAAAACTTCTAATTAATTGAATAATACTTAAATTTTATTTTAATTTTAATTAAAAATATTATAATATTTACTAATAATACTTACAATTTAATTTACAAATAAATTCATTAAAAATAATCAAAATATTTTTCTATCAAATTATAAAATAAACATATTTGTTCACTTGTTTATTTTTAAGAATAATTTTAAAAAGACAAACCGAGCACATTTTTAATTATTTAAAAATGACCATTCAAAAAGAGTTATTTTTAAAAAAAATGAAAACTTAAAATTGACAGGTGAACAGAACCCACCCTTAAATACTTTCCTTAAATATGCTGTGTCAAAACAAAAATAGGAAAAAGATCAAACAGTCCACACCCGTTGAATCATATAGTGATTATATATAGATCAGCTCAGATGCCCTACAAGTTAAATAGAAAACGTCAGCTAGTAATTGTACTGAAGGGCACGTACTACAACAAGAACCGGGTCTTTAGCAGAACCCAAGGAAATGATAGTACAATGTTATCAGATTCCATGTAGTACTACATCATTAGCTTACAGTACTATATAAAGAAAAGGGCGATGCTCACTGCTATGTACCAAGATAATGGGGGAAAGTTTGTAAGTTTCAGTAATGGCAAGAGGGAATTATCAAAGAGCTAGAAAATATCATTGAGTGCAGCGTTGATGACTTCGATTTCTTGCCACTCGAAGCTTTGGCATTTTCAATCTGTATTCATCTACGCTGCACTCAATCATGTTTTCAGTTCTTTGAAAACAGATTCAAGATGCTGTTCAGGTAATTCGAGCACCCGACTCCACTAGTTCAAGTAATTCAGGTGGATAAGGTTCGAAATGAAGAATCGGAAACTGTTTGCAAATCTTATTATTGATTTCTCTCTTCTTCCCAATAAGAATGTCTTCCATTGTTACAGCAAATAAACTGATACAGCAAGATTGAAAATTAGCGCCTGCACTCAACGTCTGTGTAATATGCTACTAAGGCCTAACCAAAGCCATCGAGTCCTGATGGCAAAAATTCGAGGGGAAGAAGGTATCGTTTTTTTTCTTTTAAAAAAAAAAAAATTCCCCTCTGAGCCGGGATTTATTTTCTGAGATGACAATGTTTTTGTACTATTAGGTCTCTTTCTCTGGCAAGTGAACAACATGAGATTTGCTTCGGGGAAAAAAATGTACCAGTACCACATGGGGGCACTTTTATGGGGCCATAACACCTTCGATTGTGTAGAAGAGGGACTCTGCCCAGTCGGCTTTGAAAAGCAAAGCTTGCAGTGTTTGGAGCACATCATACTCAGGATCCAGCTTCCGCTGCCAACCCTGCGGGAGGAAAGAAACAACTTCTCAAGAACAAAAATAAGCGTCTTGTCGAATCTTTCGACTTAATGTCCACATTGTAAGAAAACGATCAAGTCCGCATTGTGATTATGGAAACTGAATAGAACATCCCAAAATGGAGGGACAGAGATAACGGAGAGAGCAAAAGGGAGTTATGCAATGCGGTTTAAGATAAAAAAGTATGTGATATTAAGCACCAATGACTTACGAAAGACTGGGGGCCGCTGGTCTAGCAGTACTCATGAAATAGACCCAAAGAAAATACTCAGCTGCAAACCAAATGATGGACCCAAAAAACTTGTTATAAGTACGACGCAGATGGAAGATAAAAATTTTACCGTAGAAGACGGTAAACTTTCTCAAGTATTTGTCAGCCTTCTCTCAATGTTTTCTTTCATTATTATTTTTCCTTTTATTTCTCTTTGGCCACGGAAGGGGGTGGGAGGCGAGGGCACGAATCAAGGCGGGGCTAGAGGTGGAGGTGGCAGATTTTGTTAAAAGAATATTTGGTACCTTTCTAATATTTTGATCTTCAATTATCGCTTCCTTACCTAGATTGTCAGCTGAGTGAAATATGTGAAGGATAAAGATCACAAGTATCACAAATGTGCAATTGCCCCTATTGACCAATTGTCACATTCTACAAAGCTAAAGATAACAAAAGGAGACAATTTTTTTTTTTAACTTGTTGCAAAGTCTCAAGCAAAGAGGACCATTGACAAAGAAAGGCATAGCATACCTCCAATACCAGAGTTGTTACCATCACAGTGCAAACATTGCCATCAATGTTAACTCGATGCCGCCYAACTTGCTCAAGCATTTGTTGCATGCAATCAGCAGGGWGAAATGAGCCACCTTCTTCTGTGCCCCAGAAATTGAACAGCTTCCGCACTTCCTATTTATAATGAAAATATTTTCTTAAAGAATCAACCAATCAAGTAAATGATAATCTACAAGTGTTTCTTCAAAATCAAGAATTCAAGCTATTGAACATGCAATTATCTTACTGAAAGCAGTTATATGGTGGAAAACCAGCATGATACGATTGTCTAATTGTCGAACGGTTCGGTAAGGAATGATAGCAAGATTCGGAACAGGAATAAAGCCATTTCACACAAACATACATATACATATWGAATAAAACCAATTCACTAGGACACTCTGTGCGGATATAAAGAAATACTTAAGCTTCTTCAGATTTTATTTGACAAAAATTAGAATTAAGTGTAATCTCAAATGCCTTTCAACTAAGCTTGCATCATAAGTTATCAGTGATATAATTATAGATGCCTTTATCTACAAAGGAAACTTTATCAACAAAATTTAAGAAAACAAGCT
>MEJB01000008.1:3648555-3661615 GCA_001752375.1 Rhazya stricta
ACTTTGCGACCGCGTTCAGAGGTATTCAAGAAGACATATCAAATGAAGGGGGGGGGGCGGGGGTTTACCAATTACAACTTTTAATTAATCCAAGATAAATAGAGGAAAAGGGACAGAGGAAACGTGACGTTAGTCAGAAACGGAGATATTAACTATAAGGAGTAAAAATAAAAGCCCACAGGGTTTATAGAACAAGTGAAAGGATTTTAATTACATACCAGGCGTAAGATTTAAAAGTGTTGTTATTGGAGGAAGTAATTCCCTATTACGGCACAGCGACTATGTACCCAGAGTGTTTTAAATTGGCGCCGAACTTTACTCGCTCCTTAGTCATTTGAACCAAACACTAGTTTACGAGAGGACTATAAAACACAGTTTCGGTTGTATACCTGAAAGTTATGCGGTGTAACCTCCTACTATTGAAAGAGGTCTTAGAACCTACAAGATCAGTAACCTAAAGTACCACTGTTAAACCAAGTAGCCACCGTCCCGCTTCAAAGCTAGAGATTCATTCTTCACTGGTCACTGTTAATACGTCTGAAGTCCGTAGGTTACGCTAATTGAGCTCCCATATCAAAAGGATGTACATCCGTAGTTGTCGACTTGATTAGCGTCATTCCTACGGTCGCCTTGTCGAACGTCCGATCTCGTACGAGCAAAGTGTCGACGCTCCCGGGTCGGACACTTATAGAACGCCGAAGCTACTCGTACTGGTCCGACTTGAGGGTGGAGCGGGCGGGTCTTGCCTACGGCGAGCGCGTTGTAAATGAGCCCAAGGAAGATTCCGTACAACCGTGGAGACGCTGCTCACCAGCAGTCCGACCGAGCGTCTCGACATGCGAGAATCCGAATAGCTTAGGGGGGGCGCGGTTGTTTCCGCGAGGCGCGTGTGTGGGACGAGCGTCGCGAAAATGAGCTCCACGAATATTGCCATCGGGCGAATTATGGTATAAGAGGAAGAATGTCATTCGTTGAAACGTAGGCCCCGAACCGATAAGACGCACCGGATAACTTCGCGGAGGGCGAAGAGAGAGAGAGAAAATTATAGATAATAGATAAAAAGAAAAAACCGCCCTCGCGCCTCCCGCGCGCCCGGCAACCGAACACTAAGAAAGGACCGGGGCTGAGTGGTTTGTTTAGCTCAAGCAGTGTTATCAGCAAATGGAAAACTGCGCGAATAACGAGCAATTGGCGATCCCCGTAACAGACGCTAAAAAGACTACTAGGGACGGTAGGCGTCCGTAGGAAGCGATGCAAACTTCACTTTGCACGGCATAAGCCCGTATTAGGTTGCGCGAAGCACAACGAATTTAGAAACCAACTGATTTCGGAAGAAACATCTATATGTGGTGGGGCGTAGATAGTGAGAGTGCGGAGTACTGATTGAATAGCTAGCGGTGCCCGAGAGTGCGAGAGCGTGTGGCGCGTAAGACGTCGTGAAGTGGTGGAGATTAAGATCTTAAAGAGACACGTGTGAGTTTGTAGGAGCGTGTCTTGCGAATTCATAAGACGAAATATGAGGGGGGCGCGTCGTCGTGCAGCGAGCGATCAGTGTAGAGGCGCGAGAGAAAAAAGATAAGATAGTGAGCGGATATGACGAGTGAGGCGAGAAACACACTTTTACCCGAAATAAGGACAAGGCGTTAGGCGGAAGCGAGTGAGTTAAAAAAAAAGAGAGAGGCCGAGAGTGGCTGTGCGCAAGCTGGCTTTTTTTTTTCCTCCTTGTTTTTGTTAATCTGTTAGCATACGTAGCGACCAGAAACGCGCGCGTCGGTGAGCTATGCGTCGGACGAAGCGACCGTGCAGTTGCTTATTAACGGTACAACCCCGTGTATCGAACTTAAGAAGCTAAAACTTCTTTCGGTGAACATCTAGATAGTAATGGCAACTAACCAACGTAAGCAAATTTCCTTTATAAAAGTAAATATGTTGATCTCACCGCCTTCGACAAGTTAAAGACCCCCCGTGTCCTTCTGCGGCACCCGAGTAAACGTGCGCGGACGAGGCTAACCGTACGTTGGTTGTGACGAACTCCGTTGCAACCCGCCGTAGGCTCAAAATTGTAACTAGGCCCGGTTACAAACGGTGGAGCGACTACGCGCATGTCGTTCGAGACCCATAGACTCCGATACGACTAGCCGAAACGCGAAACAGTTGGTAGCCACGGACGAAACGAACTCCGAAACCGTGTCGGTGCAATTTTGTTTTTGAACAACGACGAAAGAGCAATAGAATCGATCGAAACATCTGTACACTGTGTAAGCCCCACGTTGATCCTCCGTTAGACGTTGTGCAAACACTAGGTTGAACACTAGAAGATGACGAAGTGCTATAAAGCGTTGGGGAGTCGGACTCGTCTAGGATGCCAGTTTCCTATCGCCTGATTAGACTCTAAGCCGTTTGTATAGATCTGTTCCATGGGTTTGAAGAAAATGTGTTTTAGGGACGGGTGGGAGGTCGCGAGATCGGGGGCGGACTAAGCACGCGACGCCGGAGCGCCGCCGTGCCGCCCGGAGACGGGCACGTTTCTCTTTATTCTGGTCCTGTGTTTATTATACTTTCGTTCTGTGGTATGACTCTCTGGTCCCGAGCTGTTTGAGTCGAACTGCTTTCAACCATCGCTGGCAGAGACGATCGCCATGTCGTTAAAAATAGAAGTGGGCGTACGGACCCGCACGCATGAATAGTTGTGTCAGAGAACACGTAGTAGCAACCAAACGCCGTCGACTGCATAAAACGAAACCAGATAAACGTACTCAGTCGAGCCGATCCTGGTACCCCGCCTGGGGTCAGGCAACAAAAACCGCATTCAGAACCACGAAGTTATGAGTCCCCCGTATTCAACTGATGGTATAGTTTTTCCTACAAGTGCACATCAGTCCAATTTGTGTCTGCTAGCATTTCAAGTTCTCAAATGGCATATCACGTTTATCAATAAAAGACTATTGAGAATACTCYTCAAATATTATAGATATTTGGTCAGAAAAATAGATATTGTAGGCAAGAGAAAGCATCTTAGTTTACTTATTTCGGCAGCTATGTCTTTCAAACGTCTTTAAATATTTAAAATATTTCTTCTGCTCAATAATGTGCAACCTAACTACTCAGCGAAAGTTGCAGAAACCTAAATTTAGATGAGTAAAATAATAAATTGATASGAAAACCTTAATCATACCAAGAGCATTTTTAGGAGTGCATGAGTCCCGATATGAGCCAAGGCAGTTTTGATATGCCCATGTCCTTCAAGCTCGTCAACATAGTGCAGGACACTTTTACCATGCTCATATGTTTCAACTAAAACAGCGGGATGCACCAAAGGATATAATGGTTTTGGGAAGGAGACATCCTTCCATCCCCTGAAGTTGTAGATAAAACGATTCAAGTTAGCTGCCTCTCTTGCTAGATCAACTTGGGACATCATGAAGACAGCAAACTGTTGTATGCTTTCATCCAATCTCATCCATTTCAACGCAGGGATCAACTGCRAAACTCTAGCAAATAAATTAATCAACACAAAGTCTCTTCTGATTACCTCACTAACACCAGGATGTCTAACTTTTACAGCAACAAGAATAGGCTTAACTCGTTGCCCAGAATATTGGCATTTCAGAGTAGCCTGGTGAACCTGTGCAATACTACCAGAGGCTACTGGTTTGTCTTCAAAATTTTCAAAAATATCAGAAAGTTTACGACCAAATGCATCTTCAATACTTCTCTTTGTATATGCATAGCTATGTGCAGGTGCTTTTGTGTGAAGTTCTTCAAGCTCATTACACAGGTCAATTGGGAATAGATCTGGCCTTGTTGCTGCCCACTGACCCCATTTGATAAATGCTGGGCCTGCTTTTTCTAATGTAATACGAACAGTCTGTATCCATGCCTTCCGATATTCAGTGCCAAAGGATTCAGCAAGAGGAGCCATGACTATACAAGGAGAGAACAGAAACGCTAGATATATTGCTCTTAGAAACAAAATCAACCCCTCTAAAAGAAAAAAAATCAATGAACTTATGTGAATATGTCCATCCCGTGCATGCATATATAGAATATCCCCATTTGGGAAGCCTTCTGCTTCTGCCCAAAGAGTTCGTTTCCATGATAGTTCTCCAATAATGAAGGCCACAATGCCAGGAGCTATTAGCTGTGATCGTGTCAAAGCAAGGCTTACGGCACAGGCAGCCCTACTTACAGGAGGCAGAACAGGACTTCCATAGGAACAAATTTGAGAGAGCCTTTTCCATGCAATTTGGGCATGGTATGAAATTGTGTTACCCGTTGAAGAGATGAGTGTCTTTTTACAATTCCTACTTTTCCMGAAGGTCTGCTTTGCTTCATGTACTGTCCATGAAGCAAATCCACCATTCCACTGTGAATACAAGCGTCGCACAATATATGGGAGTCCAACATGACATGAGGCCCACTGAGGATGTACCTCTGAACGGCTGGTCTTTGAGCTTGGAGGAATTGAATGAACAACTCTCCTAACATTTACAACTGCCAAAAATCTGCAGTTCAGAAGTCATATATTTTTCTTCAAATTCAGAAGTAATTTCAAGAAAAGAGTTTCAAAATTTTGATCCTTTACATGAAAGTTAAATCGTTTAAAATCTTCAACTTCTGAAAAAGGAGTTTTTAAAACTATCAACATATCTAGACATCCTAAGGTACTCAACTTAGGCTTTCTCCTATTAGCTTACGAAATCAAAATTTTCAAATGTACTTCTCTTCGTTCAACTCCCATCGTAGTCGCTTAACAAAATTCAATCCCAACCAACAAGTCTACTTTATACTTCCACTCTCTAGTTCTCCAGAAATATGTTATAAACATTTAAACATATAGCTATTAAATCATATAACTAAAGCACTGAGAGAGTGTGTATGCGCGCGCGCGGAGGCATCCACTGTGGCAGCCTCATCAAACTGACATTAGAACAACTTTTTAGTTCCTAAATACATTTTCACTAATATTCTTTTCGATTTTCATTTACCAATAAAATCAAATAATCTTCAATAATCCACAAAATTGCTATCAACTTTTTTTTTTTTTTTTGAGTAGAATATCAAACAATTGAAGAATAGAACTAGAAATTTGGTAGAAAATAATACAAATAAAGGTAAAGGAACAACTTTGAACCTCGAAATGGCCATAGTAATCAGGTGAAGTCAGCTGTACAACACACAGTTGGTAATGAGCATTTTCACTTCCGTCCATTGATGTGACGAGTCCCCTCAGCACTACATCGCCAGTGCAGAAGGTAGTCGAGAAGGTGAAGCGACAGATACCGGCGGTTCCAATGACTGTGAAGGAGTGCGCGAGTCGGAGAGTCCGAAGAATGAAGCCTGGATAGTTTTGTATCAGCATATGGCGAAAACCGTGGCTGGGTTCAATAGTTGTGTCCGCCCGCAGCAATGCCAATAATGGTCCTAATGGACGACACGATTACTAAATCKGATTTTGGCCTAGTTGGACTAGTTATTGGTCTCGTCACTCTTTCCCAGCCTGAAATAAGAATTTCCCATTCGAGGTTTTCTTCGGGCTGGTATAATCCACATCACGAATGAGATTAGGACCTCAAGGTCCACGGTCCAACATTTCTCGTAAAGCCGGTCACCTTGTCCATATACTTCTTGGCTTTTCCTTTGTTTTATTTATTATTTATTTTTCAAACAGACATTTCCTCATACTCCCTCCATTTTAAACTATGATATTAATGACTTTTGTCATTAAAAGAACTCTGTAATAAATCTTTGTTAAGAGATTATATATATGTTGAAACTTTTAACTAAGTTATACTTCCAGCTAAATAGTAAATTAATTATTCCAAAGTTTAATATCTTACAACTTTTACAATTGTGTTGGTTAAAATATAAAGACATCTATTAAACAAAGGATTTGTCTCTTTCAAATATAGGGACTTATTTATTTAATTAATGATCATTGAGATTAGACAACACAATCTAATAGTTGAATTAATTTGTCATGTGACTTTTGAAATACCGTAAATAATCCTTCGCACAATTAGAAAATTCATTTATTAAACATTGTATCATTTTTTTTTCTTCCTAACTTTTATAAGTCCCGTCCAACATTCTTCCTTTAGAATTTATTCTTTTAAAAAAGAATATAAAATACTTTTTAATTCGTTATTTTTCGTGATTTGAAGCGCTTATATTATGAGAATGAATCATTTTATCTTGGGAGATGATTGTTGTTCAATCRTGAGCACTGTACGGGACAAATTTGTCTTAAGGACAAGAAGTTAATCTCTCGCCTCGATCCATCCGTTTYTGATGTTTAATTATTAGAATAAGTGTATTGTGAGTCATAAATTTATTTATTATGTATGAATTTATTTTTATAACATAATATACTTGCACGTCATAATTACATGCTATAGAATCCGGAAATCATATATTAGATTTTCTAGCCATCGATTTGCCTTGACATTGGAGTGCTTTTTTTTAATATCAGTGTCCGAGTATTATTTGACTAATTAATTATGTTAGGAAAACATATATAAAAATATTTATCAAATCATGTGACATTTATCGCTCTTGAATAACTTGAACCTTTGATCTTTAGTAGATGCGGAAGCTACCTCACAAGTGTGCTACCCATACTTATCATGCATTTTGGAGCTTTTGGTGAATGATAAACTTGTGTTTTTACTAAATTTTTACCCCTATATAAGTCAATTCATGTTCAAAAACATGTTCTTTTTACCCCTACATAGAATTTTGCTTCTTTRTATTACACTATATGTTTACCCCTATACAAGTCAATTCTTGTTAAAGAACATGTTTAAAAGAAGAAAAAAGTAGCAAAAACAAAGAAAAGAGCCAAAATATGAATCCAGAAAAGTTGAGGGTCAAATTGCAATTTTAAAATGTTAAAAAGTATGAAAAAATTGACTAAGTGATAAAATTGAAGCAAAAAACCGGCCTCAAGGAATAACAATGCTGGATTGGATTGAAATTTGACGAGGAATAAGAATATTGAATTAGATATCTGCCTATAAAATATTAAGCTTTGGTTCAATATAAAAGTAGGTGAACCAATGCTGATTCAATCAACATCAGGTATCGATTCGAACTAAATAAACTATAAAATTTTTTTTAGTGCCTAACTAGTATCAGTTTCAAGCCATTCCAGCAAGTAAGAGTGTTCATGGTGCCAGTTGGTGCTGTTTGACACAATTTTCAAACCAAACCAATAACTTTGATTTGAAAATTTTGAAACAAATCCAACCCATTTAAAACTTCAAACTACTATGCTTTGTTTGCATTGATTTGGTGCAATTTGATGCACTTTTACTAGATTCATGCAAGACTAGATTAGTCTTATGCTCAATCCAATCACTGCAGGAAGGCCGCTTCAAATCGCAGKCGCTGACAACTCTTGTACAACCGGCCGCTGTTGTTCTAATCTCTGCATATGGGATATTTCWTGTAAACCGGGACTTTAAAGGTTCAAAGAGTTGAATTCAAGACTCTGTCAKAATTTCCAACAACAGTAAGCAATTCTCTAATCCCGTGCTCCGGGGCATGTTATAAACCACACTTGCTTGTTTATGTTTCCCTCTTTATATATCACATGTTCAAATTCTATGGCAGAAATCAGAACCTGATATAGCACAGCCATTGATAAAGAACCGGGGCCAACCTTCTTCATTGCTTAAACCACCTCTGCTACTATTTATAAGTTGTCTAGCTTCATTGCATGGTTACTCCAAGCACAACTGTACTTTTTCACTGAGTAAAATGCAGGGGCAAAAATGGCCTTTTCATGTAAGAAACTTAAAAAGAAGTGGTCGCTCCGTTTACTAGGATTTCTCTAAGTGATAGTCATATATAAGTTAAGAACTCTTCAAACCTGGTAAATGTTTTTCGAACTCGAATATTGCCTTTTTTTTTTTTTTTTTTTAATGTTCGGTCCCTCCCTAGAGCTTGTTCTTAGTTGGTGAAGTTATTTATTTTAGAAGTCATTAGAATTAGGGTTAATATTAGAATGGTCCTTGTAATAAAATCTTAATTAAGAGCCTCGAATTATAATTTTTTCGATTAAGAATCTCAATTTATCACAAAGTTTCAATTTAGTATGTCTATCACCCTCTTTTCATTCCAGTATCAGTAACCCATTTTGAAACCAAATGACAAACAATTTATGTGAAAATAAATAAGCTTTGAGGATAAAAATATAAATTCACTTATCATTTTTGTCCAAAATCCTTGGCCAGTTTTTCTATTTATTTTGAATGCAAGAATGGTGCTTTGGGTGGAATGATGAATTAATTTGCATTTTTATTCCCAAAATACATTTTATTTTCCACATAAATCCTCGGTCATTTCTCTTTAAATGATTGACCTTGATGGAATGGAAGTAAGGTGACATAAAGAATAGATTGAGACTTTATGACAAATTGAGGCCATTAGATAAAAAAAAATTAAATGATGCCCTTACTTGAAATTCTGTAACAATTCTAAGATCCATTTTAAAGATCAAACCTTATATTTATTTAAAATTTTAAGATAATTATTTTTATTTTCAAACCTCACTGATAAAAAGATTTTGTTTCAAGCACATCTAAAATAATTTTTTTGTCAAGTTTTAGAAGCATAAAATCATAAATATAACTTTTCAAATTTGTTTGGGAAAAGCTTAAAAGTTAGAAAATTATAATGGGAAATGCATGGGTTATGATTACGTATTAAATGAGTAGTCAATATTCATTATACTTTTTTTTCTATTTTGTCCTATTATAATTCAACGAAAGACTATCATAAAGTTCAATAAAAAATCTTCGTTAATGTTAAGAACAAAAATAATTCTTATATTTTTCAGTGTAAATTTATTTTTAGGAATTCTTTTTGATGGTCAAGAGAAGGGGTAATCAAATTTTGAAATTGAAATATTAAAATTTATTTATTAGGTWTTGTAAAAGTGAGAAAATAAAAAGAATGGTAATTTAGTCTTTCAATTATATAATTTAGTCTATTTACAAGATTTCTTGATATGTTATAAAATAATCTTAAATGACAGATATAAAATAACGGAYGRAGTATTCGTTTAAATAAAAAGGAATGGTCAAAAGAATAATAATTGGGTTTTAGGAATAAAAATGTAAACTCACTCGTCATTCCATACAAAGTCTCAAAACAAAACAAATGGAAAAATTGTCCAAGGATTTTGGACAAAAATGATAAGTGTATTTATAGTTTTATCATCAAAGCACATTTTATTTTTCAGATAAACTTTTAGTCATTTGACTTCAACACGATTAATTGTTACTAAAATGGAGGGAGGGTGATAGAAAGATTAATTTGAAACTTTATAATAGATTGAAACTCGTAATTGAGAAAATTAATTAAATAAGGCTCTTAATTCAAATTCTTATTACAAGGACCACTCTAATTTTAACCCTAATTTTAATAACTTCWAAAATAAACTTTTTAAGTAAAAAAAGAAAAAAKTATCTTTCCYACCTAAGAACAAACTCTAGTAAGGAGAGGGAAGATTAAAAAAATGTACACTTCGAGTTCAAAAAACATGTATCTAATTTCAAGAGTTATTAGTTGCACCATTAATATTTCTCTTTAGTCTAACCCCTTCGTTTTGTAAAGTATATTGTAATATGATAAATAATCAATAAAATAATAAATTGATTTAAAATTAAAATATTAAAATAAAATTTATATTCTTATATTCGATAAGAAGTGAATTAATTATACAAGAGAAAAAACTTTGGCTCATGATATAAATGATGAAAAAATATAATGTCTTAATAAATAAAATATRACATAGTGAGTTGTATTGTTTTTAAAATTAACGACACTCAATTAATGCCTCATTGACTGTGGTTAGCAAAATCCAAATTATGTAGCAAAAGTTACCTAACAATTGGTGCAATAACTCTGGCGGAATGGAAGCTGAAGCCAGCAGTTGGTTCGAAGTCTTTTGTTCTTTATGGTAGGAGTCATTTCCTATTAGCTTCCTTGGGCCAGCGGTTCACATACTCTGGAAAAACGCGCAACCACTGGTTTAAAGTATGAAAACCATGRGAACCAAAGAGAATCCATTGTTTTAATGATCAAAACCAGCGAAGTTTCCTAAACTATAAGTTAAACCGCCTCCTGTTTTAGTATTCCTCCCTTTGTCTCACGTGTCTACAACCCCACAACTTTCTCTTATTTTCTCCACCTATATATACATAATCAAGATCCCACCCAACACATTGTTAGATCACCAAACACTTCATCTTCTACTTCGAAATCTAGGGTCAGTTTACATTTCTGTACTTTTAGAAATTCAACAATGAATGCAGCAAGAAAAGCTTGGATAGTTGCAGCAAGCATTGGAGCTGTTGAAGCACTTAAAGATCAACTGGGTTTCTGCAGATGGAACTATGCTCTRAGATCTGTGCAACACCATGCCAAGAACAAGCTCAATACTTGTTACCATGCCCAGAGAATCTCTATCCATCCATCTTCTTCAGTGATTGCAGATAAGATGATTAGSGAGGAGAAGATCAACAAGAGGGAGAAAGCTTTCAAGAAAGTCATGGAGCTGAATAGTTGGGGTCCTAGTACTGTCAGATTTTAGTAGAATATCAAATGTACAAATCAAAATTTTKCAATAATATTAATCAACATATATTCATGAATATCATTAAGAAACTTTGATGATATTCAAGAAATTTAGRTTTGTGTAAATACTTATGGCTTCATCTGCCATATGTCCTTTGATTTTATTATTAAAATAAGAAAGACATTGTACGAAAAGTTTTCTTTTTCCAATATATTTTTAAAAAAATTCAAATTATGAAGTTCCAATTCAAAATAATTTTTGGATCGAAATGAGTATATTAATAATAGAGATTAATGAAAATTTCAATTTTATTGCCGCCCAGCTCCTCCGTAGAAAACTTTCATTACTGCCACCATCGATATGAAGCTGCAATCTTGCTGCTGTAGGATGATCGACTTCCAGTGTAGATGATAGTTCGAGTTCTTTATCCTCAGGAGCCTCGCTTGAAGAATGCAACGTCTGCTTGTAGTACAGCCATGTCCCCTCGAGATACTTGTGCTTCAGTGAGGAGGGAGAACAGAGAAGTCGTCCTTAAGATATCAAGGATGCGAGTGCGACTCATTGAATTGGAGAAGGAACAGGTGCGTAKGAACAAGGATGGTGGATAAATCAACACAAGGGAAGACTATCCTATATTCAATTTCCAAAGGCATAGGAATAATYGGTATATTTGTGGATGCAGCCGGTAGCAAACAACACAAGCGTGGGAGGAAGTCCAAAGCATCACAAAGAAATGGTCGAAGTAGAAGATTTTGATGTTTCTTAATGCAGTTAAGAGTAGGAAATAAAAACTGCAGACTCTATCCAATTAATTCGTTTAGCAGCATTGATGAATCTATAATACRTGAGTTCTGGAGATGGATTCACTCTGTTTGCAACAAATAGCCACATCCAGCATCATTCGGGAATTGAATGTTGGATCTTAGAGTCCCAAAGTGTCTCAAATCGTATTTGGGATTCTCAAGATCTTAGTAGTTTTCCACTATGACTAGAAGAAAAATATTAGATATGAAACTGCGGGAAGACGATGATTTAGACCATATTGCTCGAGGCATCAGACATCATAAATCGAAGAAGATGGTGGGGTGTTGGTGGATTGATGGGTCACCGGAGAGAAGCAGAAGGAGTGGCTGGCATGGTAGAGGTGGGGTGCCGGCAGATGGAGAATTGGGGATGGATAGCTGGAGGCGGTGAATGATGGCTGTCAGAAGAAGAAAGAATAACAGAAAGAAAGAAAGAAAGAAAGAAGAGGGATTTTGACCAGTTTGGACGAGATTAGAGATTGAACTCCACGCTAAGTGAACGCGAGGGATTTTTGACCAGTTTGGACGAGATTTGAGATTGAATTATGCTAAGCAAACACCTTTTTTAATCGAAAACATTTATGGAAGCAACGCATTCATCTAATTTTTCTTCGTATTTGAGAATGCGACTGATTTTTTATCCCCATCGTATATAGGAAATGCGAACTCGTCACGAATAACCATTTCTCCCATATAAGGACAGAATACCTAATCTCTAACCTAATTTTTTCTCTGCCTTAGTTCTTTGACATCGTAAATTTTCTTATCAATCATCCTTGAAGACCTCTGTTGAGTTCGCCGTTGGAGACGCCTCACCTCGCCTCTCTGTTGCCGCTGCCATCATCACTCTCAGCCTGAAGCTTCATCCAACAGGTCAGTGTTCTCACCGTCCTTCTAAAAAAGTTCTTGCCGTGAGTAAAGTGAAATAGGTCACAAAGTGATGCATGAACAAGGGATTTTGATGCTTAACATCTGAGCATTTTGCACTGTGGCATTTCAATTGCTTGATTACTGGACTTCTGRTCTTTGTTCCTGAAGCTATGAGTGATTTTGCTGTGTTCCCTCCCTCTAATTATAGTAATATGTTGCTTTGTTAGGCCAATTTTGCTGTAATTCTACTAAATACAGCAATTCTGGCTACGATTTTGCTGTGTTTCCTCCCTCTTAACAAGAATCGATCTGCAGTGAGCCGAACATTCTCACTGCTGGTGTTTTGTCAGACCAGATTGGACGAACWTTGCTTCTTTTGTATGCAAAAGCTTTGTTCGAAATAGCCATTTTTGTTTCAGATTTCTGAGACMTTGTATCTAATTGCATATACAGGCAGGAACGGAAGAATTACTAAGTGGTTGAACCGTGTATGAAATATGTTGAAGAAGAGTTGGTATCTTTGGTTGTATATCCATGAGTAGTTTTTAAGTGAGAATTTCATCTAAATAGTTATAAATGCAGTTGGAGATTGCTCACTGATATCGGTATTATCTTGTGAATAATGTGATAAAATTTAAATCATGTTTCAATTTTTCTTAATACATAAATATCATTATATGCTGCATTCTGTCTGCCTTTCATTTTGAAATTTTTATTTTAAAAAATATTTCTTAATTTTTATTTTGAGTGACTATTTTAAATTTTGTTAATGATGCGTCTGATTTGTCATTCTTAAAAATAT
>MEJB01000008.1:3669051-3701779 GCA_001752375.1 Rhazya stricta
ATTTTAATGTATTTTTGGTTCCTTGGTTAACACTCATCTCACTATCAGATCATCAATTTTCTTTCCTGATGCATCTTTTTTTTTTTTTTTTTTTTCCTGTTCTCAACCATTCTTGATTCTTTTCCTTCTCACATTGTTGCAGTCCATTTTTTCTTTTGTGGCTGCCTCGCCAACGTTTTTCTTTCATCCTTAAGTTGCTTTTAGCTATCATTTTTCCTTTCGAGAGCATTCCTGTTCTTTCTAACTTGGTTTCTTTCTTTCGTCCCCTATTCTTTTCTTATAGTTTTCTTCGCCAGCACTTCCTTCTTCTCTTTTATCGTGCAGTAGCATCAGGTAAGCTCAAGAATTCCTTTGCCTATGCTAGAACACACATGACTCGAGTATTATCTTCGTGATCTTAATTTCTTTACCCCTTGTGATAGACGATGATGTCTTTGTTATTGGATTCTAATTAGAAGCTTCTGTWACCATCTTTGCTGCCTCRAATCTACACTTGCTCTATCTTTAGTTTTCTTGTTTTAAGGTGGAAATTACAGAAATCAAAGCGAAATCAATAGATTCCTATATACGCCGTGTCATTTTGGTGTTTTGTGGAATAGCTATTGATGTGCATATACAATATGAGATTCAGAGATATAGAAGAAGAGTTTTGCTTTGCTTTAGGAAATGTCTGACTAATTTTAATAATTATTTGATAGAATATTGTACCCAGAGGGCTCAAGCATTTCTTTAATACCAACTCATTAACTGATTGTTATCTGGTCTCGGCTAAATATATACCCTCTCTAGTAATTCTTGTTCAATTGGCTGAATGACGACTTATGGATCATAATAAGGATTCAAGCAATTTATTTTCTTACATAAGGATAGTTGAGAGTTTAAATTTTTGATGGGTAATAGTAATAAGTTTTGCAGTTATTTCATTACCGATTTTCTCTTATATATATATTTATAAAAATTATAAAGAAGGTCTTGATTTTTATTCATATCTCTACCCACCATATATAGTATTAAACCATACATAGCTTATAGCACATAAACATACACTCAAATTTGAGAAAGATTGGAACTTTCCCTAGTAGAGTCTTGGCGAAATTCGATTTGAAAAAAAAATTACGAATAAATTAATTTTTAAGTTTATTCTTAACATTCTTTTTTCTAGTTCTAATATTACTCCTTTCTCCTTCTAAACCTTCATTTCCTAAATTTTCAAAGAGTTCAACCTTGTTCATTTTTTAATTATCCAAAAAATATAAGAAATTAAATTAATATTAAGTGTAAGAATAAAATGTGACAATAAGTAATCAAGTAACATAAGAAAATAAGAATAAAACAAAAATAGTAATAACTTGAGAAATGTTAGAAAAAATAACAAATGTAAGAATAATTGCTAAAATAGAAAATTAAAATAATCAACTTGAATTTTTCAAGATTTGTTTGAGAGTTTTTTCTCTTTTTTTTTTCACAAAAAAAAAAAAATGTATTGAGAGCTTAAGATAGTCTGAGAGAGGTTGAGAGCAATGAGAGGATTGATGCGAATTCTTTTTAGTGATTTAGGGAGTATGTAGAGGAAAAAAGGAATATTACCGGTTGGGGGCTTTTTGATAATTTTGCATTTCAATTTTGCTTTTAATGAACCAGCCATTTGAAATTCAAATTAAAAAAACAAAAAAGGAAGAAAAAATCAAATTCAAAGAAATCGGCCTGAATCAGCCCAACCGGTAGAAAAATCCAACAGCTCCCAGTGACGGGTCTGGCAGGCCCAAGTCAGAGTTTCTCATGTCAAGCCCAGCCGTTAATTCTGGCCCCATCCTACAGAAATTTGTATTGGGCTCATCTTTAGGTGGTTCGGTCTGGGGGGGCCTGTTATAGCCCGATCTGTTTTCCAACTCCATGTGCGCATGACAAAAATGCGTGAAGGCAAAAAACAGAGATGGTACAAGAAAAAATAAAATTAGTAAGTGAGGCAATAAAAATCGTAAGTTAAATGTCGCAATATTCTATTGCTTGGTAGTTTCTATTTTATTTGATGATGATTAATGAATAAGCGATTAATTGCAAATTGAAAAGGTTATTTAGTCAGTTACATTCGATTGAGAAAATTTGATGGAATAAATTCAATTGGGAAAAATAATGATAATAAAATTGGTATTATCTATTTTTTCCTTTTTTTCTTTAATGAATATGACTAATATTTCATTTTTCTTTTGGAGTCCTACTGAAATAATTTTTAGTTTGTTGGAACAGTCATACTTGAATACTATTATAAGAGATTACATTATAAATCTTTTAATATTCTCTTTATTGCATCAATAATTATATTTGAATGTATTATTTAACAAGTTAAATATGACTCTGGATCTTCTGGTATATTCCTTACTAATACATCATGATTGGTTATACCGATTAAAGCACAACATACATATATATATCTYGAACTCCTAAATTATATGAGAAGAGGGTGTTAAAGGAGTTATCAATATATACATGTATTAGTGTGATTGATTTGTATAGAATGTATGACAATGAGCGAAATAAGAACATCTACTAAAAGATACCCAAGTATATATACCTTTTATATTTTAATTGATATGATAAAAAATGAATAAGGAAAAATATAATAGAAAATTTGAAATGAGGAGATTATAAAGAAATGATGATATAGAAGTCCAAATCTTAGTAGCWATGAAAGCAATAACATTGTTGCATAATAAATGTAAGGAAGAGTTTGGTAAAGCTCGGTCCAAATGCAATTAATATAAAGGCATGTGTATAGAAATGAAAAATTACACGCTTTTGAGTACAAGAATTACCTAGTTGAGACCTCGAAATTCCTCAGGAATGACATTTAATAACCTAATTAATACCAACCATCCAACTAACCTAGCCAACAAACCTAACCGACAAAAGTAAATGCCTTAGTAAGAAAAATAACTACTACTAATAATTGTAGTAGTATTCTCAACTAAGCCATGGCATCGACTACCCTTCTCTTTATTTTGTTTATTCCTTTTTTTTAAATTTTTTATTTGGTACATTCAACATCCAAATCGTGTTTATGCATACTTCCAAATACATATAATCTTGAGTCATCTTAAGGTGCTTCTACCCATTAGTTGAGTGTTGCYATTTGATTCTAAAAAAAATACTTAATTCAATGCTTTTAATACTTAATTCAAAGTTTCAATTCCTAAACTTGACTTATAAGTCCGATACATATTTATACTTACCAGCGCAACCACCTCTTAGGTTACCTCATCTACTACTTCAGTCCCACAATTAGATCAATTGTACTATGGTACTGCTAGTTTCTCTGCCGGGCAATTCTTCCTTAACTTGACTGCCCAGCTCCACCCACCAAAAGGGGCAATTAGAAAGGGAGAGCCCAGAAAATACCAAACGGCCTTCGTTCCATAAGTTCGAATAATCTCAATGCCAATCTCAATTAGTCAAACTAGTTTTTCGAATTTTCCCAACATAGGAGTTGTACAATTGTGTACATACTTAAGGAAAATGGGTTAAATTATCACTCAATTATTAACGTTTTCTTGCGGTTATTTTCAGCCAAAGAAATTAAATAAATAACCCTTAATATTTAAATTAAAAGGTAAGATTAAATTGTCACTATGTGCTCTTGTTCAATTCATCTACAAATTTGGACTCATTATTTGCATATCTGAATCGAGCCCAATAAAAACCCAATTTCCATAGACTTCAAAGAATCATGACATAAAGTTCAAAGTCAGTTGGAAGCGCTTTTAAATAGAAAAGAAATGCTAGTAGAGGATTTAGGTATTGACTTTACTAGACATAAAAGTAATCAAGACATATTAAAGCACAAAATTTCCAAAGCCCAATAATTTCACCACCTTGTAGCGTTGTTTTGTTATCCATCCATCCATACCGCGTTGTTTTTGTCCCTCAGCACTCAGCACAGCACAGCACGGAAGCAGAAGCTGCGTGAGCTGATTCACGAATCAAGTGGGCAGAGAATGTGTGTGCGGACGTAAAATGAAAAACTAAATTACATTTAAGCATTTCATTTCGAGTCCGCTCTTTTGCATTTCTAAATTCTGAGCAATTGCCCTCTTCTATCACCCGGATTAAACGAAACGGACCTCTCACTCGCTCCAAAATATAAAATGTTTTGAAGCCAAACAAAATTATTTATGCTGCTGCTTCTCTGACGTGTTTTTTTCCTCTAAAATTCCCAGTCAACGCCACCGTTGACTTTGATGTTGTAAAAAAGTTACCGGAAAATTGCGTCAGATCCCGACGAACTCTTCCATGGCGATCGCTGACCGTAGCAGTCACAGGTCACATAATTCCGAAGGCAAGTTGTGGAGGCTGTGTCCGTTTTGGCAATCCGGAACGGCGTCTTCGTCTTCGTCTTCTACTCAGAATCTSCAAACTCAGAGTCAGCTCAGCAACCAAAACGGCATCGGATCCAACGCGCGTTCTCCTACTAATACTGTTTCTTCCGTGGCTAGATCTTTGCTCCCGGCTCGGCGACGGCTTCGGCTTGATCCGTCTAGTAATCTCTATTTCCCTTGTGCGTATTCCGTGCTCGCTCTATGATTTTGATTTCACCGTTAACTTCTGCGTGTTTAATTTGGTAAACTTTTATTTCTTCCTTTATTTGGAGTTTGTGTTACGAGACAGGAAAATTTAGCATGGAATTGTTGGCTTCAAACGCGTGTGTTCCGTGATTTACGTTCCAAATTTCAGATAGATTCAAGAAAGCCTGAGTTTCTTTAGTTTTCACTTTTTTGGGCAATGCTGATTTGGTCATGTTATTTACTTTGTGGAAAATGAAGATGAACCGGGTAAGCAGGTGAAGAGTGCTGTTAGGATTAAAAACACCAGCAAGTCTCATGTTGCATTCAAGGTATCTTTTCTACTCCTTGTTCTATCCAGTATCTTACGTACTGTACGGAATATGTTCTTCGTCTTTCTTTGGCTTTGGGTCAATTCATTTAGTAGTTTAATTCACAGGTAAAATTTTGTTGTCACACTTTTCTATTCTCTGAAAGTTTAGAATACCTCATTTGAGCTTATCACTGCTGAAAATGAATTGTTTGTGATAGCTGAACTAAAATTTTAGCTTGTGCGTTCTTGAWCATTTGTAGTTTCAAACCACTGCACCAAAGAGCTGTTATATGCGTCCTCCTGGTGGTATCCTTGCTCCTGGAGAAAGCCTTATTGCTACTGGTATTAGCTGGCTTTCGCTGWTTCTCTTAGATTTTTTGGTTTTCTGTATAAGCAGTACTTGTGTGTTGCCTACCTACATTATCCATATTTGATCTGATAATGTATTTTCTCTAGTCTTCAAGTTTGTGGAGCATCCGGAGAATAATGAAAAACCAACTGAGCAGAAGAGTAAGGTCAAGTTCAAGATCATGAGCCTGAAAGTGAAGGAACGAACAGATTTTGTACCTGAGTTGGTAAGATTTAGCAATACCATGTACCTGGAGGTTGATCAGTGATGTAGATTGTAGTCCTTTTGTGCTTTTATTTGTTTGTATATTTGTTTTGGTCCTTAATGGAACAAAGTGGTGCAGGTGTTATTCATTTATTATTCAGTTTTGTTTCCACTTGTGCCCATGCTGCATATTTAGAAACTTTTAGTTATGYCTCTGTGTTTGGAAAAGCATTCACATGCTATAAATAGAAGGAATTTACAATTAATGCAAGAAAATGTGATGAATATTTGCCCCTCAGGTCATGATCGAACTGTTGACACAAGCTTGTTATATTGAATTGTCTTTGTTGTTTATTATTTTGTATCACCAGATGATTAATGATGTTTACAAGATGTTTTAGCTMTGCCGATAAGAATGTGTCCTGTTAATCTTGTTTGGCTGTAGGTGCAGATTAAACATGTCTTAGAATATATATTATGCTTGCATGAAAAAGAATATTACACTCTGGGTATTGCTCTGACTCCCTCTTGTTGTATGACTTGTGCGTGGCTTTTGTGGCACTTATACCTATTGCAGGTTGGATACAAGATCCAGTTTCCTGTTATGTGTTGTCTATAGTGTGCAATTTTTTATTGTCACTAATGCTACTTTAGTGGTTCTGCAAACCTGGTGTAAAGTGTAAAGATTTTTTGTGTTTTTATTCTTTTTGGAGTAAAATAGTTGCTTTTTCATATATGTTGTGCTAATAGGCTTGAGATCATTTTGACATGTTCTTACTGAAAGAGTCTTGCTATATCAATGCTTTGAAAATGTGGTAGATTGCTGCTCAGTTGCTGATTTTGCAAGTGTATTGGTGCTAATTCCTTTCTTAGTTGGTTCCTGCAGTGATACGGCGATATGTAGTTTCTTAAGCAATAACTGACATATAATCTTTTGCTGTTTCCTGGATTCATTTTCCGTGTCTTTATTTCCTAAGTGATCTCATTGATGATCTTATGATCTTCCATTTTAACTCCCAACGCTTTTGTCTTRTATTTGCTTTTGGACATGGAGGATAACATGGTTATAGTATTATTCATATTTAGCTGCCTTGTCTTGCTTAAATGAAATATTGGGACCAGTTCTTGTTGTTATCTTGCTTTTACAATTAGTTTAGGAAAATTTTACCTGTTGAATCAGCATTTTGTCTGGTTTGCATTTTCTTCATTCTATTTTATTGCTTATTTGCACTTGCTAAACATTGTCATGTGTGAAGGCTGCTATATTTGTGTGTATCAAATATGATCACGTGTTATGTTATCATTTGGTCCAGTTGACAAAATCATAACAATTGTGAAACTGGTTAGACTATCGTTGCATTTGCCTTTGTTGTTTAAACCTTTTCGTGGAGAACTGAATGAACTTCATTCCTATGACGTTATGATGCATTACATAGTTGTACTGATTAAAAGAAAACTGGGATTCAGCTTTCTAAAATGAGCAGCAATAATCTGTGATTTGTTGCTTTGCTGCTGAATTGCATCTCGCCCTATGGCATTCTCTCTTTCTGAATTTCATTGACTGTGGATGATAGAGATGCAAAATCCTTCTTCTTTTGACTCACATTATTGTTACTTTTATTATTCTTTCAATGCAGTTTGATGAGCAAAAGGATCATGTAACTGTAGAGCGAATTTTACGGGTTGTATTTTTGGATCCAGAACGCCCTAGTCATGTAAGAATAAAACAACACATACATTTTTTTTTTTTTTTTTTTAACTTGGTATTGCTATGCATGTCAATCATAAATTATTCACTTTGGTTGCTTTAAGACATTGGAAAAACTAAAGCGTCAACTGACTGAAGCTGAGGCTGCAATAGAGGCACGCAAGAAACCTCCAGCGGATACAGGTCCTCGAGTTGTTGGGGAAGGTCTTGTCATTGATGAATGGGTAAGTATCTGGAAGAGCGGTTTGTGGCTTGTGTTTTTAGGAGCACATACATGTGGTTTCTAGCCCTATGATATTGGTTTCTGTATTCTAATAGTTTCTTTACATTTCTCTTTTCCAGAAAGAGCGTAGGGAGAAATATCTTGCTCGCCAGCAGGTTGAGGCTGTAGATTCAGTGTAAAGTTCTAGAAGGTTTTTCTGTAAGTGCTTCTTTTGGCTTTGGGTGGAAAAATTTAAACCGCAACCCCCCCAGCTCTTCTGTATTTTGGGTTCCTTTCAAGGGATGGAGGGGAAAGCATATGTCCAGTGCTTCATGTAGATGAATAACGAGATTGGAGGATCAATTTTTGTGACGTGAAACTGTATCTTACTAGGACGACTCTCCTGAAATCTGTAGATATTTATTTACTTTCTAAGAGTGAGACTTTCATTCAATGAGCTGCTTGAGATTGTTTTGTACATTATATGCAAGTAGCTGAATCGGTGCCTGTCTYCCCAWCCTTTASTTCCGTTCTTCTCTCTCACAAGAGAGGCATATTTAACAACCGAGTACCGTAGTGCATAATCTGTTGGCGCTTGGCATACAATTTTTCCATTTTCTTATTTTTTCTTTTCATGTTCTGGATGTGTTGGCGTGGGGGAGGGTTTAAATAATGTGCTACGGGACTGCTGGATGGAGGAAGCATAGGAATGTCATGATGTGCTATATTGATAAGTTATGTCTAGAGTCTACACCGTGCATGCTCCCAACCCAATGTCGCTTTTTGTGACGTGTGAATAGCAGAACCTACTTTAGCTGGATGCTTGAGGGTAATATCCTTTTGTGAAGGCCATGTCTAGGTCAGCAGCCTTTAATGTGTTACGGAATGAGTACTATAAACTCGAGTTGTCTGTGTTTCATGTAAAATTGGTCTTCATGTTTCTGCATAGACCTAATTGTTACTGCTGGCAATTAAATTTAGTTTCATAAATGGAGATAGGCATATAGGATGTGTAGACTCGTCGCATCAAACAAATGTTTTGTTCTACTTAACCTAGTTAAGGACGGTATTATGTTATGAGCTAGGGCGCAATTGGAGCAAGACAGAACCACCCTATTGTTGTAAAGACTACCGAGAATTATGTGATTAAATGACCGAGAAGGTAAGCAGATCAAAGCAGAAAAGATCTTCAAAACTTCTCCGCGGAAGGCTGGGAAAGTTGAATGGATAAAAGGTAAATAGAGAAACAAGTAAACATCTTCTCTGAAATCTTCATGGAATGCAATTTATTAAAAGGAAAATGTCTCCATCTCCTAAACTAATTTACTCGAAGAAAGTTTAAACAAAAAGTGAAAGGAGAAATGGAAAACTTAACCTAATTAAGAAATTCTGTACATAATAGCCTGAAAGTTTGGTGCATATATTGATAATAAAAACCATACAAGCAGTCCAAAGTCTGCATCTAGAAACCGTTGCTGGAATTCAATCACTCAAAAGCATCATGGGCTGAAAGGCTCTTATATATTTTCTGGCAACTTAAAGCTTTGCGAGCCCAAGATTTGATGAGAACCATTTTGCACGAACACAGCAACTCCACATTTGCTGCTATTAAATCCATCCCAGAGTGTAAAATTAACCATTCCTGAAACAGTCTTCTTGGCAGAGATATCTTTGACAAAGCAAAGCTTTTCAAGCTTCCTAACAACGAAGTCATTAGCTACTACCCTCCCTGCATTCTCTCCCTTTTGGCAGTCAGTCAGTAGACCGCTCTCGTATAAAGCAACCATGACATTGGCACCTTGATGATCCACCTTTGTCCTTAAAGCTCCGGTTATGGATACCTGCAAAGACTCTGGCGAAGACCTTTGGAATGTGGCCTGTTCACGAGAAATAGATGAAATCAAGTCATTTACATAGTAAGGGTGGACAAAAGACCCTGACTTCGTCCTCCTCCCTTGTTATATAAAAGTTAAAAACGTTGGGAGATCTGTTTTTTTCTACCTGTGCTATGTTTCTGAGTTATGATTAGGTATTGATCCCAAATCATATCTTGCATCACAAAATGTTCCCTAGAAAGCCTTAAGTAAAACTTCTGGATCTGATGCCTAAAATATATCATAATATCACCTTGCATTATGTTCTGTGATTTACTTGAGGCTTGCATTTTATGGAGACAAAAAATGTTTGCTATCGTATCAACATAATACTAGACAAAAATGTTCATAACTAACCTGGAGGGTCGGAGCAGGGACCCTGGGTGCAGCCTGGATGGAGGACAATAAAACATCAGGTTCATTGCCAACACATTGGGCCTTTCCTTGGACCACAACTTGGGGCGTGAACATGGTGTCAAGATTTAAAGCCTCAACGTAAGCCTTTTGCCTAACAGTCCATTGGCTTGACCCAAAAGGATCCTTCCAGCCCTTGTAATCCCAAAAATCAACGTGGTATGCCAACAATATCACCGGCACCTCTAGGTTGAAGTCACCCCTTCCAAGCCTTGAGAASAGCAGCTCTGCCTCGGTTGAGGTGGCGCAGCCTTGTGATGAGAATAGCTCCAACACCACAGGCCCTCCTCTCCTCTGCTCCTCGGTCGTCAAATCAGCCGTGGCATTTTCAGAGGAATTCTCATGGCCTGAAGATGAGGACCCTTTGCCRAAGCAGGTGAAGAGACGGCGCGCCATTTTCGACGTGTCGTCTCCGCCGGTGATGTAAAAGGTTAAAGGGAAAGAAAAACTATCAAACTTGCAAAAGTTTTCTTGTCTCTGTTTTTTTTTTTTTTTTGGGGGTCTTTCTCACTTTGGTTCTTTTGGGTGTTGGAAGAGAAACAGAATGAGAGACAAATGAAAAAGAAGAATATAGAAAGAGAAGAAATGGTAGGGAGAGAAAGGTGGCGAAGGAAATGCGGGAATGCCTCCATTATTTGTTATTTATAGCTTCCATGCATAGAAAGATACATTTCTTTTTTAAGATTAAAGACGAACTAAGAAATATATATTTTGTTTGCTTTATGGGTAACATGAAACCCTTCCTTGGTCTTTTTCTCTTATTATTTTGATAATTCAATATTATTCTATAATATCTATTAATGTCACATAAATAAGAATGTAATTATATAAAAAAGTATCATAAATATTAAAAGATGTATTAACGATTCTAAACAATTAAAATCGTTTTGAAATATTTTAATATATATTTTATTAATATAATAAAAATATACCGTGTACATATTTTAAATTCTTTTTATTTTTATTTTTATAAATATTCATACGTGCATATTGCGGAGACCATACAGGCTTTTAAAAAAAAGAGAAAGTAAAATTGTAGCTAAAATATATGAAAAGGAAAAGGGCAGTGAGAAGTGAGTGCTGTTGGGGTAGGAGATATGGATACCGACACGGTGGAGTCGGTGACACGTTTATTTGTTGGAGTAAGGTGGGTTGGACATTGTCAGAAGAGCCACCACCACCATCCGTGGCTGCCTGGACAAGGAATCTCCAACTATGGTCCTAACTTTTTTAAAATAAAAAATAGAAATTAAAAAAAGAAAAAACAGAAAATACGATGCAGCTGCTGCTTTAGCTTAAATGGAACGGGACGCAGACTCTCCCAAATATATACACTGTCATCAACAAGATAATGCTTGCATGATTCCTTGAGTAGCAGAAGAGTTGTTTTGGTCCTATATTATGTCCATGTATATAATTTTGATTCCAGAATTTTTTGGTCCATAAATTGGATCTTGATATAACCCTCCATTATCCAAAAACATCAATTCGATGTTGGTCGAATCGATAAAGAGATTAATTTCTTTTAAATTTTATATTCAAATCTTACAAATAAAACAAATAATATTGAAAAGTTTAATTTGTGAATATTTTTACACGTGTTTCTTAAATGAATTAGTTGGCTCAATGCCCCAACACCAATATTAAAAAAGATGTGGTTTACACTATATATGTTTCTTCTTTTTTGGAATAAGAGTTGAACAACTATATTAGAAGAATGAATAATTTGATTTTGTTTAATAGTTGAGTAATGAAATAAGCTAGAACACTCAAAAATTGGTAAGAGAGATGATATTCTTTAATAAGAAGAGTGGATATTAATGTAAATTTGCAACTTCACTAAAAATAGTAAATAAAAATGAATAAAATTTGTATATTATTACAATATGACTTTTAAGAATTATTCGTTCAAATAATAACGAACTTGTTATTTTTTAAGTAAGTTCTAAAATTCGTCTATATGAATGGATCAAACAACTTTAAGGGAGAGCTTTGCCCCCTTTATGTAATTCTTCCGACTCCCAAAATAGAATCAATAATTTTAGATATTGAGTGATTTCAATAATTTTTTTCTTTATAAAAAAACTTCAATATCATACATAGTTCTAGTCTCTTACTAAAGGTAATATTTGCTTGTGGTAARAAAATATTTACAACCTATGTTTCATGCACTATATGCATTAACTCTTATATCATATATTATATTTTGTATTTTTCTAAAAAATATAAATATTTAATACATGTAATCCATCGAGAATAAATCTATGTAAGTATTAAATGGTATTACCCTTATGTCAATGTATTCCTATGGAACCAACCATGCCCAATGATGTCCCGCTCTTCCTATGTTGCTTCCATATAAACTCCTCAATTTAGCAGATATTAGCATTTTTGCCAACTCTGGTGGACTTGTTGGTTGGTTCGAATGCTGCGAGAAGCTCTATGATGGGCATAACTTAACTAATGGAATATTCAATAGTTAATCTCCATCCAATAATAGAATGATATATCTAGTAATAATTCACATAAGCAAACAAAATGCATAATCATCCCAGACTAATTCTTCTAACGAAGACGTTGTCTCAAACCATCTCTTCTCTTGTGCGACTCTTCTTCTAACTCCTTGTTCTCCTTGTTTCTTCTCTCTCTGCTTCAATAGAATAAATCATCTTGGAACTTCCTGCCGGAATCAACCTTAGCATAGGAGAAGGGTTTCTACTAGTATACATTTTGCATCTCCACACTGTTACGCAAAGTGCCTTTAGTAGCTAATAGGATTCTCCCTATCCTCAGTAAGCCCCTCTCTTCTATCAGTATATTATGATTTATGTATGTATAAAATGAATATCTGAATGTGTATCAGCTTCATCTCACAGTAAACCTGAAAATTGATTTTTTTGGGTTTGCAGTTTGCATTTTTACTACTGTTTACAATACTTTATTTAGGGGTTGCAAGATACATGCGTTTTCATGTGAGATTGAATTTAATAAGATGTTTCCTTTTTTGAATTTCATTTACTATTGATTTATGTTTATCAGTTGATGCAAAATGCATCTGAGAATTGTTATGAGTTCAAAAAAAGATAATATTCTTCTATAACCTGACTTATCTTCTCTTCTCTAACGATCATGGAATTGCAGTATGCTAAGATTCTTGAATTCTGAATAAACCCACTATGCTTATTGGATTAGGGGAAAAAATTAGAGTTTTTTCAGGTTTGCTCTTCTTCTTTGAATTTTTATAGGGAATCAAGCTTTTCTATCAATGATTGCTTGTAAAATGCTAGGTGCTGCATTTTTTGCGATTTTCTGGCAATATGAATATGTGACAACCGGATAAATTGAACATTTGAGTTGAATATTTGTATTAGGCTTCATTCAGTTTTTAGCCTATTTTGCAAGTTTATTTATGCAGTGGGAGGTATAATTAATTTTAAAATTGTGAACAAATTTTATTCRTATTTCTGAGGGGTAAACTAATGAGCTCGGATATAAATGAACTCTATAGAAGAGTTATTTATCGGAACAATACCCTTACCGATCTATTAACAACAAGTAGGTCTACGTCGGGAGAATTACTAATGTGTCAGGAAAAAATTAGTACAAGAAGCCGTGGATACGCTTCTTGATAATGGAATTCGCAGCCAACCAATGAAGGATGGTCATAATAAARTTTATAAGTCATTTTCAGATGTAATTGAAGGCAAAGAGGGAAGATTTCGTGAGACTCTGCTTGGCAAAYGGGTCGATTATTCAAGGCGTTCCGTTGTTATTGTGGGTCCTTCACTTTCATTACATYGATGTGGATTGCCTCGAGAAATAGCAATAGAGCTTTTCCAGACATTTGTAATTCGTGGTCTAATTAGACAAMATCTTGCTTCGAACATAGGAGTTGCTAAAAGTAAAATTAGGGAAATATTGATTTTGTTGATCTTATAGATATTGGCTGATTTTATAAACCTACTTTGTTGTTTATAAATCTATATGYTTTCTCCAAACTTTTGCGAATAATGACTGTTGAGACTTGTCCAACACTGAATTGAGGGATGACATGGATGACGATGAAACATCCAGAGTTTTTAAATGAAAAATCAAAAAAATTCGAAAATGCCATCTCAAAGACATGATGGACAGTCAGCCAGGCAGAGTTGTGGATGATCTTGTTGAAGCTCAGTTGGTCCTAAAGCAAAGGTTAAAGTTTCATTGGCTAAAAGGTTATTACACCTGTTCTGATCCCCTCACCATAACTTTTGTTTTGCTTGATAAGCTGAAGCTTGTATCTTGGAATAATCTCATGTTATGTAATCATGTATAGTAGGAGAATAYTGTATAAGAATTCTTTTGCTATATTGTTGAGAAATTCTTTGGCTCGTTTAAAGCCATTCTCTTTGTCATATTATAAGCAACATATGTATGATGTGGAAGTATTGTAATTGAATATTTATAACAAATATAATATAGAAAAATCATTTGTATTGCTTCAATTCTTTCTTCTTTTCTTTTTTAGGCTTGATATGTTAGTTGATAACAAATAGACTTCATAATATATGTTCAAAATTTATTTATTGGTACGGCACGAGTGTAGTTCAATCCAATCAACCAAAACTTAGCCTGTAGTATAAAATAAAATTCTACAATGTAATTACAACAATTAGGACAAACATTAGCTACATCAGATAACTACAAAGCTTCTTGCAAAATACATTGTAGAATTTTTCAGATAATTACAAGTATAGCATATTACAAAGCTTCATGCAAAATACATTAACTAAATTTATTTCAACTAAATCAATTCACTAGCCATCTTCCAATGTAAACTTCAAAAATGTACTTCTTTCCATGCCTTGATAATTCACTGTTAATTGATGAATTTTCGGCCGGAATCAATCAATGATTAAACTGAGTCTATGAAAACAGTCACCCATTTAATAAAKTTAAAGCAAGAAAGCAATAAAAGAAGGAAATCATTTAAGTAATCTCAATAAAAATTTGAAAATCAATCATGTGACTGTGGTACTTGTATTGCTACACTATTTGCTTCTTTTTATTGTAATCATGTATCTTTACAGTCCTTGCTGCTTTTTGGTGCTTGCCTTTTTTCTTTTTAATAAAGCTCTTCCACGTAAAATTCTTCTCTCCYTKTTTCTTCTTGGTAATAAGATSTTGGACAATGCAATCATCATCTTCAATATCTTGGTYACAGCCCTTACTAGAGATATTCACATGAAGATACACTATTTTGGTATTGAATAAGTTTGCATTTAATAATATTTAGATACAAAGTAACTATTTCCTCTGAAGCATCACCCRAAATCATACTTATCAAAGAAAATGAATCTTTCATCAAGCCATTGAGACGAATAATAGATAAAGATGTTAAGTATCAACATTTTGGAGATTATACGCATTAAATCCGATGCCTTACTTAGCATCTTTAGTCTAAAGCTTCAAAAATATATTTTTCAGGAATCCCATCAAAACCCACATAACCATAATTGTTAAAGCATGACGACACAATAACCGCAAAGTTTCAAACATATGGCAGCTACAAATGATACTACTCAATGCCGAATCAAATTGCACAATATGACTCTACTCATTTTCACTTTCTTACACTGTATAAGAGTGAAYAAATTCATTAGTTGTCACATGAAAAATATTTTCAGACATACCTTGTAAAAATTTGTTTCGAAATCTGAAAAATATAGTCCTTGTGTAGGCTTCGGCAGCATGATTTAGACTTCCACAATCACGTACCAAGAGTTGAGGACTACCCCGAGTTCTAATCATCACAAGACCAGTATCATGTAATTCGTTTACTCTTGCCTCATACTGTTCAAAAAATTTAGTTAAGTTCAGCAATTCTCCAGTAATTTCATTGAAAATTCTATTTGCAATCTCACTTCTTTAGCCAGATCTAATATCACCACAAAATACATTACGATTGAATGCACGATACCTTTTCTCCTTCAATCCATGCAATCTCTCCRACCAATCATTCTTTTCACCATTAAAKTCATCAACCATGTTTTGCCAAGTACATGAAAAACATTCACAACTCCGCACAAGTTTATAGAGTATCTTCTAAAATCTGGTTGTTGAAGAAGATGGGAGAGTTCTTTACAACATTTTTTTCAATAGGCCACTCACATAAGCGATGACGTCTATTAGCCAGCATATTTTTTATCGCAACTCCCATTGCATGATCCTGATCAGTGAAAATAAATATTGGTGCCTTTCCATCCATAGAATCTAGAAATGATGCAAACAACCGTTGTAGTCTCATCATGCAAGAAAGTACATCCAAAATAAATGTTTCTCCAATGGTTATTATAGCAACAAATGAAGCAAAAATCATGTTCCAATTGTTTTTTTGATATGTAGTATCAAAAATCACATCCCCGAAACGTTCATAGTACAACTTGGACTGTCCATCCCTCCTAAAGACATTAGATAATCTTCCTTCATCATCCAACACAAAGGTATAGAAAAAATTTGCATCTCCCAATTGTCTATTCTTAAAATAGTTAATGAGAGATTATGCATATCCACAACTAATCAAACTTCTTCTACAGAATTGCTGAAAATTTTGAATATCTTCTTTAATGCAACCAATGTTCTCCACTCCACCAGCTTGTTTCACCAAGTACCCATACGCTTTCTTAGGGGCAACACCAGAATCATCAAATGAAGCAATGACATGTTTAATGGCTATTGTAAGTTTCCTTGCAAATGAGATAAAATACTTTTGTCCATCATCAATCATCAATCATCAATCATTTTATGATTGTGACTATCATTAAACTGAACTACTTCCCGCAATCCATTCAAGATATTCTAATCTTTGTCTTTTCTTTCCGTATTAGGTGCAACTGCTGCAGACTTTCCTTCACATGAATAAAGGAACATACATGTAGCTAATTCATTTCTATGCCAAGACTTATGCCCCTTCCTTACTCCAAAACCCTTTGAAATGACATAGACATTAATGCATCTTCCTCTGATTTAAATATCATTCCAACTTTCAGCTCATTATGAGCATGATCAAATGAATCCTCAGATTTATGATCTACATAAAAAAAAAAGTCAAAAATTTTAATATAACTTAGATTACATAAATAGATAGAAAGTTTAAAAGTTATGACCTCCGCCTTTACTTTTGTCTTCTTGTTCTATTTGATTCTCTTCTAGTATTGATATTGCTTGATGTACTGAAGAAATTGTAAACAATATTAACCTATATAATTACCTTTTAAGCCATATAAAAAAAATAAAAGAACCAATCAAAATAATTCTATACAGTTAAGTCAATATTAGTAATGTACAATCACAATTCTGAAAAACTTTTAGTATATGCATACTACTGTTAAGGTAATAACACCAAGTCCATGTACTTCAGTCACAAGAGTATTTGCTAAACTTCTCAAATAATAACATTARAGCCATTCGTAGAATAGTTTGCGAGATAGTAATAATTATTTTAGTTTACATGTTAAAGTTAAAATCCTTATATTTCAGCTACAGCTGATTCTGACATGAAGACTCGAACATAATTTATTGGATATTGAAGAAAATTGATGTAGAGAGAGGGAGAACAGATAGTCAGAAGAAGAGCGTAAAAAACGAAAGTTTTAGGGCAGACGTCTAAGAATTTTGAAATAGCTCCATTAGAAGAAGACTGGATCTGGTGTTGAGTGTGGATGATTTGGTATTTGTTTATTTATGTGGATTATTATTACATGTGTCATTCTATTATTGGATGGATCTTAACTACTAGATACCACTTATTAAGTTACATTCATCATAAAACTTCTCCAATGCTACACCATAATGGTGTAAATAGTATCCCACATGTGGCACCATCCTGTGGACAATTGCTCATCTGCGAGAATGTTCCGACGAATCAAAGATAAAAGGAGGACTAGAATTCACAAGCCTTTTCCTTAGCTTCCAAGTCACAGAGCAAAAAATGAGCATATATATATATATATATATGCCACTCTCCTTACCTCCAGGTGTGATTTTCTCTACCATAGCACAAAATGGCAGCGCAGGGATTGATCCCACTTACTTCGGCTGTCTCTGTAGACCATTCAGAATGATTCCAAAGCATCATTTCTTGAATCTGTTTACGCCACGAATATGGGATCCTCACCTCGTGGCTAACCCAACTAGCACAGCCCCTTCACTTTCATCCTACTCACTAGCTCGTATATATAATCCCCTAACTCTGTGGGAGTGAAAGAACTGAAGAAAGCCCCTGTTTTTTCATATCCGGACCATATCCATTTAGTAATCTGCTTTAGTTTCACTATGCTAGAAGGTAAAGCCGTAATTGATGAAACTGATATGCTTCAGACTATGCAACAAGATGCTCTTGATTTAGCAGCCAAGGCACTTGACTTCTTTGATGTTACCGAAGCCACTGAGATTGCTTGCTTTATTAAGAAGGTATCTTCCCTCCGATTCCTCCTCCTCTCGTCCCGTAAGAACTTTGGTTTGTTGGGATTGAATATGAACTTGAAAATAATTAGGATTTTGGTTTTTGATTCAGGCATTTGATAAGACATATGGACCTGGCTGGCAATGCATTGTTGGGACAGAWTTTGGTTCATTCGTGACYCACTGCTGTGGCTGTTTCATCTACTTCGGTGTGGGAAATCTTTCAATTTTGCTATTCCGGGGCTCARCAGGAGCAGAAGCTGAGGCAGACAAACTTGCAGCTTTGGATTTGGAGGAAGTAGTAGCCTGAAGATGTTGCTCCATTTTTCTTGTACAGTAGGATGAAGAAAATTTACCATATTCTACATTTTCCGCTCATCCCATGAGTAGCAGGCTTTATATTCCTGTATTAATAAAAKGTGTTAGTCATCACTCTTAATGTTTCCTTGTCTTCTATCTCATTACTTCAATTCTCGTTTTGAAATAGAAAGGAGGGAAACAGGGGAAAGCAGTGGCATTCTCTCATCCAGAACAACCGGGTTAAGTTTGTGTTCTCCGACTCAGGTAGGCCCACCATGTTATCCATATAGCCTTTCTTCTGATATGGGCCATATGTGGCTGGGATATCCTTCCTGAGCCCCGGATAATGCTGTAAAACTATTAGTGATCCAGAATCGAAGTTGACAGCAATTCTAGCATACTCATCTTTTATATTTTTGGATTTTAAGAAAATTTTCTTTGTCAAAGAAAGACTTTTTGTGATCGAAGAAGGCCGATCTCTTGAGTTCGAAAGGATTTTTTCAGTTGAGAAGCAACAAAATGATTTCTTAAATGAATGGAACCTTTTTTTTTCTTCATCGAAGGAAAAAAAAATACATATTCTCTCTTCAAATTTAAAAAGTTTTTAGAGTAATTAGTAAGTAAATTATTAAGTTAAAGTAATATTCGATTCCGATTGATAGCACAATATTGAAAAAACCCAGACTCAAGCCTTTTGAGAGGGAGAATGGGAGAGAAAAATAGAGGCGAACAAGTAAGTTGAGGAGAGAAAAGAGATAATTAATACAGTTAATATTAGTATATACTATTAACCTATGCTTTTATTCCTTTTAAAAAAGTATAAATTAGTAAATTAATAACATATTATTTAGTTCGAAAGGATTCATCAAAGCTGTCTCTCCATCCATTTCCGTCCATTATTAGAAGTAAGTTATCTTTAAGTTTCTCTTTCCTTTCGATTCCTCAGTTCAATTCTTTTATAATCTGAGTGACCCACAAATTGATAAGTAAGCCAATTATCAATTTTTGATGAAGCAGTCTGCTAAAGGTAGAGATTTTCAAGGTTCAGTGAATGGGTCTTCTTTCCCCTGCATTACCTTTGCTTATATCAGTATCGAAGAGCCTTTTTCGTGTTATCAACTGAAGTTCTTCAATGGATTTTTATTAAGGGTTAACTCGAGTTCCGCAGGGATATTTGGACCATGATCAGTCTTTAATTTCTTGATGATTTTCTCGCTCTTCTTCGATTCTCGATATTCATGATCGCTAGCTAGCCGTTCTATCCACATGCCTAATTCTCTTCATCAAATTTCTTTGTCCTCAATATCTCTTGACTGGAGAGACGAGAATCTTTGTTTCTCTTGACTTGGCTCTCGGTCTCCTAAWCTTGGTTGGGGAATTCTCCATCCCCCAGTATATTTCTCCACAAGTGATCGAACGTATTGTATCTGTCAATTGTCATTTAGTTAACAAGTCTATGCATATCGAGATCCGCACTCGCTGACTGGGTTTGAAATGGTTGTTCCAATTCCTTATGATATGCAATTGAAACAAGATCGATAAGCCATTCTACAACCTTAATCCGAATAGAGCGCCTTGCCGAACAGGCCTCGAGCAAAGGACAGACCTTTTTTTAGGGCAGGCGAAAATGCAGATTGGTTTACTGAAGATGCTTATATTAATAATRTTTTATTACAATAGAATCCTTCGATAATTTAATAATCTTTATTAAATTAATTTTTTTTCTGATCTCAATTTAGATTAACTAGCTAAATTAATAATATCAATATAATAATATTTTTCTAAAAACTTTATCTAATTCTTTGTCTTTCTAAAAATAAGTAAATTTGATAAATTAATAAATTATTACTTTATTGATTAATTAATAAACTCTATATGATCTCAATATTATAAAAATTTCACCGTACAAGAATATATATTCAACACTTAATGTTGGGATAAGACACTTTTCAAAAATGAATTAAAAGTATGTAAACGCGATAGAGYTGTCAAAATAAATTGTTTAGTCATGTCTACCGTAAAAAATAAGTGAATTGGGATGGAATTTTCAAAATCTGTTGACAAAAACTAAGATAAATTCATTTGTTGAACTATTTTATTAAATGTTGAATATTATATTATTTATTTAGTTTCATAAACTCTATTTCAAGTTAACTAGAACATCAAAAAAAAATTATTATTTATTTCGTTTTATATACTTTATTAAGCTTTATGAACTTTTAAGTTTAATTACTTTATTGAATGATTTGATTCGATATGGAATGATATATAATGTATAAACTATGATTTGGTAAATTATGGTGATCTGATTAGATTCATTTGTAGGAATTATTATGATTCTTTAGAAATTTCTAGAACATTTTTTAATTTTCAAATTTTTTAAAAAAGTTTTGGTTGGCTGAACTGCTAAACCCACAAATCACCTTGGGTTAGGTTTGAGTTGAAGTTTTTCTAGCTTGCCATTTTGACGGGCCGACCTACCTATTTGTAGGTTGTTTGGTGGCTAGCCTGCCTCGCCGTGAATTGGCCCGTTTGACACCTCTAACATAATTATTCTATTAATATTCACCTCAGATGTTAAATTTTATTTTTCAAACGAGGGCTAGTTATAAAAAATGAGTAACGTGAAATTGAAGTAAAGCCATGTAACATTGAGTGATGGAGAATCATATGTTATCAATTCAAATAGTCCAAAGTGCCCATAGAAGCTTGGAATTTTGGAATTTGAAGATGTTCATACCAATTTTGTTGAAAATGTATTTAGTTTGTTATTTGTGAAAACTGTTTTTAAAAATGAAAAATTGAAGATATGATTAAAATTTTTTTATACTATTTTAATGAATTTATTTGTGAAATAAATATTAAGAAGCATTAATCAATATCAACATGTTCAAACTAAATTAAACTTATATGAAATGACAATTACGAAAGTTTTTTTTATAACCATTAAGAAGATAAATATAAAAAAATGTGTTTTTCATTACAATTTTTTTCAAGATTAGATTTAGAAAATATGAAAGAAGACAAGTTTCAAATATTTTAGAAAATAAAAAATAAAAAAAGCCCGAAATAATAGAAAGAAGAAGACTAAACAAGAAAATGAAATAGGCTATCAAACAAGTGAATTTACCTTCTTAAAATTTTCTATAAGTAATTAAATGGACTTCAAATCCATCTCCAATAAGCTTCAATTTTGGTGCCCTCTCTCATCTTGCCCAATAACCCTCACATCCAATTATTTCTTTCTTTCCCCTCTCTCGTCTCCCTCATCTGTCGCTTTGCAAAAACCCTAGATTTGGAGAGCTGCAATTCGGCTAGTGAACTCAATTCACTCTATTACGTTCTTCGTCTTTTGTGCGCGTGTGTGCAAATTTAGCTTTTTCATCAYGAGCTATTTTCTTCTTTCTTCGATCCTCAAGAAAGACCTTTGAAGTCCTTGGTCGGTCAATATGGTATTACACGATGTTCAAAATCAACTTTCTAAAGAGCGAAAAAGGAAAAACCTCAGGTGTTTCTTCTCTAATGGGTATATATAAGGTGATAATTTGTAGGAGAAAACATAAAGTTCGCTCTTTTTGACTTACTTTCCTCGGGGATCGCTATTCCATTGTCGCTTTCACCTGTATAACTAATGCATTTTCCAGTAACACAATAACATCAGATCACAACCTCGATTCACATTCAGCATCGCTGGCTCTGGAAATTATTAAGTGCATGCAATTGGCCTGGGATACTGTAACGTCGATGGTTGTCATGAGTTTGGCCTTAAATGATAAGGAAGCATATTATGCATCCAATCATGTCTCCAGCTAAATGTGCAGACGGACCTTTTTAAATTGATTAAGACAACCACCATCTTTTGAATCTTTGATCTCTTTTGCATAAACGATAACAATTACTTCCACCACCGGCCAGCCACCATCATCAAACAGCTATAGGAACAAACTTTAACTGTCTGATAAGAGTATATGCCAGTTTCCTTGAACCCGAAGAGTCATTACTTGTCTTAACATACATATTTTGATTATTTTATTATTTAATAAAATCAAAAATTGATTTTTTTAGGATATATATCAGACCAAGGAAAAAATCATTTGGTATTAATCGTTGTCGGTTATGGAAGGGAAAAGGGCAATGAATATTACATTATAAAAATGCTTGTATTGAAGAAAGGAGCAGCCATGAATATGCCAAAATTAAAATATATTTAATTCTAGCTCATGATATCGAATCGGACAAACAAAGAAAAAAATTATCTGATCAAGTGAATTTACAATGGATTTGACAAACATGCTGAGAGTCAATATATATGAACCATGTTCACCTTCAGATATCCGTTTAGCTGATCAAGTGGGTCTTGAATCTCCTCTTAGCAGCTCCAGAATATGAGCACCGCGTTTGATAATGTKKAATGATGGCTCATCTTGGAGGTGTTCTTTGACCATTGTTGGCAGTAAAATTGAATTTTACTTCTCCATAAGACAGCCAGAAATTSATGTATACAAACTGTAATTTTATAGCCATGGCTCGCGACACGTGCAAGCTTTAAAATTTGTTTTGAAGTTAAAGAAAGTGGCTGAATTGAAGGTATCAGTTCATCCAAAGTTGATCACTTTGAACATCTGTAGATAGAGGCTTCACTCTTGTTCTGTCCRTCCGTGTTTGAGAGTCTGTCTTCCAATTTTGTAATTCTGTCTTGGGAGTGTTTGTATGACCTCCAATTTGTCGGTACAAACCTAATTTATAATTCCTCCTCTATTTAATTSTTCAAGTGATACGAGCGGCCCAGCAGTAGGTAAAATTTGGTCCAACCTTATTAAATTTCGGATATTCTTTATCTTTCATAGAATAGGTAAAATTTGGTCAGACCTCATTAAATTTCTGATTTTTTTATCTTTAATATTTTTTTATCAAAATTTTTAATTCCTATATTTTTGTTGATGAGTTGTAACCACGACAGAACTAATCCGATTTTCCCAACAGAGAACACAATGACTCTCTTGACTCAGATACTGCCAAGCTTATGCTTATATATACATATCTGACAAGTTCTCCTCTTTCTCTTGTAATCATTTGTCATTTCGTTCTTATAACTAGATTAATAAATGGTCTAAATACAAATTTTAATAAAAATAGTTTAAGGACTAAGTGGCTATGTTTTTCAAGGGAGAAGCAATAAATAAATTTACTCCCCATGTGTGTTCTTTTTTTTTTTTTNAATCTTTGATACTATGATTAATAAAACTTCCCTAAACCATTTCTTCAATTCCTTCAGTACATACCAACTTTTTTCTCCACAATCCCTCATGAATTGATGATGAGTTCTTTTTTAATAAACTTTTCAAAATCAAACAATGCGCTTGACAGTGATAATATTTATTTTACCCATGTCAACCTATAAAGCTCGTCACATAATGAGTTGGAGATGAAATTATTGAGATACTGTCTAAATGACATACAAACTTCTAATCATGCTAATATTATAATATTAAATACTCTGAATGATTGGGATGGCTCTAAAATTGGATAGTTATAAGTTTAACCAGATTAATGAAATTAATGATTGTTTAATAATATCACTTAATTAGCCCATTGGTTTAATGATCCTTTGGGTAAATAAAWTGTCGCGCAATCAAATCCCAAATGAAGCAAGAGTGTTCATGTATCGCCAGCTAGGTGGACCGCACCAGCAGTGTGGCCCAGCCTCATTCATTCCCTTCTCTTTTCTATTGATAGTGGATTTATAATTCCTTTTCATTTATTCTTTTCACTGTTAGGCTTGTAATTGGACCATTTCATATATTATAATAATTATGGCTGTCAAAATAGGTTGAATCCGTCGGACCGACACAATTCACCATATAAAATGAGTGAGTTGAGTTGAGAATTTCATCACTTGTTTCACCTATGCCTGTTAATAGTATGTAAATTATATCAAATAAAGTTTAAAATATATATTTTGATAACGTTTAATGTTATACTAATAATACACATTTAAATCATATATGGTTTGTCCATATTTCTTTAATAATATTGAAAAATAAATTTGAGATTGGAATTTATATTTTTAGTTTTATTTTTTGTTATTTAATTTTCATTTCTCTTCCTTTCTTTATTAACAAATAACTATACATTATTGAAAGGGATCAATTTTGCAATCAACAAAGTTATTCATTAATGTTTAAAATTTATTTATAACTAGAACTTAAAAGATTTGTGTATACGCATTAGACAAACCATTTATATAATGTGTTATTTCATTTGTTATATAAATTTAATATTAATGATGTATTAATTCTTGATGATTAAAAAATATTAATATTATTTTGTTGAACAATTTAATTAATGTAATGAATGATATATAGACTATGGTATGGTGATATTTTAAATATAATTATTTAAATAAATTATGATATGGTAAGTTATGCTTATTGTTGAAATGTGTTGGTGTTTTAGAAAATTTTAAGGATTTTTTAAAGAGTTTTTAGAGATTTTTAAATTCTTAATTATTTTTTAAGTTTGTTTGATAAATTAACCCATCTAACTCACTTTGAGTTGGATTGAGTTGAGTGTTTCTAACCTGTGCCCTCCTAGGCCCGCCAAATGACGGGCTTTAAAATAAATTTCTTGTTAAATGTATACCAAATATTTAAAAGAATCCTTTTAATCGTATAATAATTAACTAAGTTAAATCCTGTAGGTTAATCAAAAAAAAAAAAAAAAGGTTAACTCCTATACAAATGCATTTGGAAGGAATTTTGATATGAACGGCTGTTGTTGTGATTTGTATTACTTACCACACCGCTTAGAAACTACTTAGAAGAAACCTTTAAGAATAAAGATTTGACTGTGATCCTGTTGTCAACTCTTCCTTATGAATTCGGATACTTAGAAAGTACTTTACTGCATGGCAAAGGAGAAATGTCTCTTGATGTAGTTTCGTGCTTCTTTATAAAGTTATGAATTAAGAAGGAAAAAGAAAGCAAGAATGCAGCAGTTGAAAGAGCATTAGTAGTGAGAGGGCCATCCCTAGAAACCAGAAACAATGAAGAATAGGTAGATTTTATCTGAAGGCCAGATCTGGAAATGATAAAAGTCCCTTTTGTAATGACAAATTGGAAGAGAAATTTTCTGAAGTTGAAGAAGATGGGAAAAGCTATTCCAAATGCAGGTGGGTGAGCGTGATACTGAAGATACCAAATTATCGAAGGTTGCTTCATCTACAACATGTGCAGTCTGACGAGTGGGTTTGGACTTCGGTTGCGCCTATCATATGTATCCCTCCGAGAGTGCTTCATCAATTTCAAAGAGTTAAGATGGTGCAATTGTTTATATGGGCAATGACAACCTTTTGCAAGACACTAAGGATCAACCCCGATTCGGTTGAAAAATCACGATGGAAAAACCAGAGTTATAACAAACGCTCCGTAGGTACCAAATTTGAAGAAGAATCTCATCACGTTAGTAGTCTTAGAGTCAAAAGCTTAGTCGTGATTATACAAGATGAAATTCTGAAAGTAACTTTTGATGCACTCATGGTGATAGAAGACATCAGAAGAAACAATTACGCAAAACTATGAAGGTAATAAATATTTATGTTTATAAATTAATAATAATTACATTTGATTTTATTTTCTAATTAAACTAATTTTAGTAATTCAATAAATTATAATCCAATAAAACATCTTATCTATGTTATAAGCTTTGTAATGTGTAATGTTCAATACGAAATCTAACCTAATTAGGATTAGTGGGAGTTTAATATAGTTGCCTATTTCAAGAGTACTAGATCTTATTCCCTAAGGTTAATCAAAAAGTTTCATTCTTTTCCTCATTTCCCACTTTGAAAAAGAGTCACTACCGAGACTGATTAATTATTTGAAATAAATCGCCCATTTGCAAACTACTCTAATAAATTCAAATACGTCATTTATCTCTCATAGTATAATCTTCAAAATTTGAACGGAATTTTAGATATTATAGAATTGTGATTTAATCCCTACACGTAATACAAATGTTGGTACAACAGAAATAGCTTTCTGTAAGGAGAATGATTCAGAAGCTACAAGGTTGTGGCATATGCGTTTAGGACATGTTGGTGAGGAATATCTGCAGACTGTGTTGAAGTAAGGAATGCCGAACGGTGTAACAGTTTGAAAGTAACATTTTTGCGAGCATTGCATTTCTGTTAAAGCAAAAGAGAGTGAAGTTTGGCATCGCTATCCATAATACCGATGTGCGAGGACCTTCTAAGGCAACGTTCCTGTGAGGTAAACGCTATTTTTTCACGTTCATCGACGACTTTCCCAGAAGAATGTGGGTGTACACTATGAGGACAAATGATGAAGTACTTGAAGTTTCTCTTAAATGGAAGGCCATGATCGAGAATCAAACTGGAAGAATGATCAAATACTCAAAACAGATAATGATGGAGAGTACACAAGCGATCCATTTCTCGATATTTGCCATAATTGATGGTATTAATCAACCCTTCACTATTAAAAATACACCACACAAAATGGGTATCGAAGCGTATGAATCAAATTTTGGTGGGCAAAGTTCGGTGTATGTTGTCCCATGTTGGGTTGGATAGACATAGTTCGGCTGAGGACGTGAATTATTGCAACGCCTTGTTAATCCTTTACTATCATATGTAATTAATGGTATTACATCATTGCAGGCATGGCCTGAAAAACCTGCAACTGATTATGGTTCTTTACATATATTTGGATTCAGTGCGTACTTTAGATATTAATTTTTATTTTAATTATTTAGTTGATTCAATGGTTTGATTCAATAATTACTTGAGAAAATAATTAAGAAAACAAAACATCATTAAAGACACAATTGAAATGTTTCGACGTGAATGTCTATATCATGAGATCATCTCTAGGCAAAAAAATAATTCACCATATCATCAAGTTTACAAGAACTTAAACATAAATCATTCAAAGTAGAAACTCCTAAATTGAATCTTGTAGCTATTGTACGATATTGTGATTATTGTTGACAGATATGTTGGAACAACCGTCTGTTCCCATAGCTGGGAATACTTTCAGTAATCCTCCTGTCCGCTCAAGAGATTGAATCTTTGATATATGTTGAATCAATCTGTCTAGCTTATTTGCGCATTTAGTTTTTCGTATTTTCATTAATCAATCATTCTTGCAACACCAAGTAATATATAGCTAAATCTTGTAGATTTGGATAAAGTGCATAGAATAGGACTATTTCAAAATACAAGGGCTCTTCATGAGTCTATTCAAAATCAAAACTTGTATTCTTATATATCCAATTTAACTACTCAGAAATAGATAAATAATATATCTGCAAAATACAACTAGATACATATCCTATTAAGCATATACTAAAGATAAATTTACAGAATATATTACAAGACATGAGCGTGAACACACAATTCTCCAGTCTCCCAATCATTTAGAATAGATTTTCAATCAACAAGCACAGGTCTGTACTATATGTAACCAGGCGATCCAGAAAACTGGCAGAAGGCACGTTCTCACATGTAAATTGTGAAATAGGCACCCGCTCAAGGTCGCGCGTGCGGGTAGAGAAACAGCTTGATAAGCAAAGAAAGTGAAAATAATAATAATAATACTACTTTGAAAAGAACATGCAATCTGCGAAGGTGGAAAAAAAGGAAGAATAAGAACTCTATAAATCCTAAAAAATTTTGATTAAAGTCGTGAGGAGTCCCCTCCAAACAGTTGATTTTTGAAACTTAAAGAACCAAAACCAAAGATTCAAGATCATTAATCCTGCTCTAGTACCATANATTTAACTACTCAGAAATAGATAAATAATATATCTGCAAAATACAACTAGATACATATCCTATTAAGCATATACTAAAGATAAATTTACAGAATACATTACAAGACATGAGCGTGAACACACAATTCTCCAGTCTCCCAGTCATTTAGAATAGATTTTCAATCAACAAGCACAGGTCTGTACTATATGTAACCCGGCGATCCAGAAATCTGGCAGAAGGCACGCTCTCACATGTAAATAGTGAAATAGGCACCCGCTCAAGGTCGCGCGTGCGCGTAGAGAAACAGCTTGATAAGCAAAGAAAGTGAAAAAAAAATAATAATAATACTTTGAAAAGAACATGCAATCTGCGAAGGTGGAAAAAAAGGGAGAATAAGAACTCTATAAATCCTAAAAAATTTTGATCAAAGTCGTGAGGAGTCCCCTCCAAACAGTTGATTTTTGAAACTTAAAGAACCAAAACCAAAGATTCAAGATCATTAATCCTGCTCTAGTACCATATAAAAATAGAATTGTGAGAATTTTTCTCTTATGTATATCTGTTGTCTCTTATTCGTCATATAAGATAGATATATATACTAAGTAGAAATCTCATAATAGGAAAGTATCTAATCTGTCATAATAGGAATAATAAGACAATACCTAATCAAATCCTAATCARCCTCAAAAGTTTTCTAATCCTCATATAGTTTCCTAATCTCATTTACGTTCTTTAACAATTAGAATATCAATGGTAATCTGCAATAGGTGCAGTGTATACCAAAACATATGGAGTTTGATCAAATGAGAATGGCCCAACAAAAGATGCAAAAGCCAAAAATGCTCTTCAGTTGCAAAGGAGAGTCAAAAGAAGAGGTTTCAACCTAAAAACCACAACAACAATCAAAACCAATTACACTAGAGGGTCAACCCAAAAAATTTGTGAGCTTGCTTGATTTGCTAAATCGTTGCTTATGCACTTCCGGTAGTTGAAGATGATGTTCCATCCRCTCATCGTGTAGTACTTTGGAGTTCAAAAAGCAAAAAGTGGAAGAAAGCCACGAACGAGGAGATGCAGTCTCTTTATAAGAACAAAACTTGAAAGTTAGTATAACAACCAAACAATAAGAAGATAATTTGGTGTAAATGGGTATTTTTCAAAGAAATAATCACGTTCGCTGCAATGCTAGATTAGCAGCTAAAGACTACACTCAAAATGAGGGACTCGACTATAGTGAGGTATTTTCTCCGATGTAAAATATTCCTCCCTACATTACAATTTTGTTGGCCTTAGTAGCGCAGTTGAATTTGGAGGTAGCTCAATTAGATGCAAAAATAACATTTTTACATGGTGATTTGGAGGAGGAAATCYATATGACTTAGCCAAAAGGATTCAATGATGCTGGAAAGGAAAATTGGGTTTGCAAATTGAACAAATTATTATATGGATTGAAGTAATTTAGAGGTAGTGGTACAAGCAATTTGATAAGTTTATGCTCGAATACAAGTATACAAGAAGCAACTGCAATTACTGTGCGTGTGCAAGCTACAAATGGATCCTACAATCTACTTACTCGTTTAGGTTGATGATATGTTGATTGCATCAAAAATTTAACCGGAGATAGATAAATTAAGGGATTAATTGAATCAAGAGTTTGAGATGGAGGCTTTAGGTGAAGCCAAAAAGATTCTTGGGATGGAGATAAGCAGGGATAGATCAAGAGGCAACCTCTATTTAACTTAAAAATGTTAAATATCTGAAGAAGGTGTTTCAAAGTTTTGGCGTGAATGAAATTACCAAACTTGTAAATACCTCACTTGCTCTGCATTTGAAGATTAGTTCTCAATTATCTCCTATGTTGATGTAGAATGAGAAAATATAGTGAAAGTTCCATATAGTAATGCGGTTGGTAGCTTAATGTATACAATAGTATGTTCGAGTCTCAACATTCCACAGGTAGTTGGAACTGAGCAGGTATATGCATGGTCCCGATAAAGGACATTGACAAGTTGTGAAATAAATTCACGATACATTCAAAATGCTATGGATGCTGGTTTGGTATTTGAGCAGGAGAGTCACCTAATCTAAAGATTCTTGGATATTGTGATCCTAATTATCCACTGATCAGGATATAAGCAGTGATTACCTATTGTCCATTTGTTAACTTTAGCCAAAGTGCCAATTAGTTGGAAAATCTACCTTATAGTCAATATAGATGCTTTGTCTATAATAGAGGCGGAATGCATGACAATTACATAGGTTGTTAAGGAAGTGATTTGGCTGCAAGAGTTACTAGAAGACTTGAGATTCGGTTAGAAGTTTAAAAATATTATAGAGTTACTAATTTAGTTATGATTTGGTTTGTCTAGAGTTTGATTAGGATTCATCTGATATTGGCAGTTGTCATATTTGATCAGAGTAGATCTTCTAAATCATTCCCGCAGGAGATCTGGACTAGTTGGCAGTTTAGTAGTCTATAAATAGGCTCTTAGATGGTTACTTTGTAAGAAATTATATTATATCATATTATGTTATATTAATAAAACTTTAGTTTTTCGTTTCTCTACTATCTTCTGTTTAGATGATTTAACATGATATCAGAGCARGTTGTGGATATTGGGTTTCATGGGGGGAATGGGAGGAAGTTTAATCTAGTTTATAATATTGAAACTATGGTCTTGGTTTTTCAAGTTTCAAAAATAAATTGTTTGGATRGGGTTCCTCATGACTTCGATCAAAATTGATGTTAAAATTGTTTAGTTTTTAGCTTTCTTTCTTTGATTGCTGAGACATTTTCAGATTGTTGGGTTATTTTTACCTTCTTTTTTTATTAGAGTGTTTACTTTATCCCTTTCGCTGGTCGAATTTTTTTCTTTACGCTTTTCGCTAATCAGAATAATTTCTCCCCCTTCCCTCTCCCTTTTACTAATCAGATTGTTTAGGTTTTGTTTGGGTGGCAGAATATTTTTTGATGGCAAGTTGTTTAGGTTTATTGTTGAATAGCAGATTGTTTATGTGTTTGGATGACAAATTGGTTTTGGAAGGCATAGACTTCGTTTGGATGCCAGATTATTTTTGGAAGACAGACTGCCTTTGGAAGGCAAACTTGTTTGGATGGAAGATTTTTTATTGAGGGCAGACCTCGAGTTGTTTTGGATAATTCTGGATGAAAGACTTCTTTTGTGTTTTGGATAGTTYTGAAGGGCAAACCTCATCTTCGGAAGGRTAGATCTCAACTTGTTTCGAATTGAATTGGAGGGCTWATGTGAGTGGGTAATCATTGATTTTACTAGTGATTACATGCATTTTTCACCCTTTTRAGTATGATGAAATGCGACTTCATACTATTTTACCTTGAATATTRCTTATCATCRACCAAGTGACTTTAATTGTATAATAGTGTGAAATTATAGAATTCATGTGCATTTGCTAAGATAAAATACTCTATTTTGTAGGAAAAAGGATTCTATAAGCAAAATACAATGTCAATTGATGAACAAATGAAGATTTATTCAATACTGCTACAATGGACAGCAATGACTGAAAAATACAATGCTGCAGCTCTAAGTATCACGAGCTAAAGGGAATATTTTATTCATAGAAAAAAGTTAAGGAAGAAAGAAAAGTCATCATTGGGAAAATGGGATAATCATTTTCGAAACCAAAAAGTCAAAGAGCAAAATGGTGAAAAGCAAAATGTGAAAAAGTAAAAAGTACTTATGACATCTTTTTGCCAAGCTTCCAAGGCAAGCTTCATGGGACAAAAGGAAGGAGACTAGAACGACCACGGCATGCTGGAACTCATTGTAGAAACGAAAAGGAGAGAAAAGAAGAGAGAGAAAGAGAGCAAAAAGAGGGAAGCTTGGAAGAAGAAGAAGAAGAAGACTTCAAGAAAAGCTTTACCATTGGACTTCATCAACTTTTTTAGGCTTTGTTTCTCCTTCTCTTAGTGATTACTTTGAGATGCATTTCAATATGTTAATCTTTCAYATCTTGTATTTCACTTTATCCAAGAGCATGAACTAACTTCTTAGAAATTAGAGTTTCGATGAACCTGCATATTTAATGTCTATTTGAATGATTTGAGTAAGGTTTGCTCTTTATGAATACTTTACTCAAGGTTATATATTGTTTACATTTACAATTTTATTGGCTATGAATAGTAGCTTCTTGAACTTTGAAAGAYAGTGAAAAAAGTGGAAAACTTAAAGGCATTAATTGAAAGAAAAAGGAATTAAGTACTATATTTCACTTTGATGTGGAAACGTAACAATATRATTTTTTTGTCTTTATAATTTTCTAATATTAGCTTTTATCGTATTTATTTTATCCATCGATTAGAAAAAGTCATAAAGAAAAACAGAACGAATAAAGTCAAATTATTACGAATAGGACGATGAATAAGTATGTACGCATTCACTCATAGAAAATGGTATTAGCCCCCATTGYGTATTGGAACTTATCGAGTATAGAATAAATCTGCTTCTCTTTGTTCCTACGAACAGAATTGTTCCAGTATTTTATTACCAACAGAATAGAACAAATATTAACCCCTGTTGTGAAATAATTCACCGAACAGGGGAGGGCCCTA